>CAUYON010056445.1:0-12133 GCA_963573935.1 Arctocebus calabarensis
CTCACTTTATCGCCCTGGGTAGAGTGCCGTGGCGTCACACTGCTCACAGCAACCTCCAGCTCTTGGGCTTAAGCGATTCTCTTGCCTCAGCCTCCCGAGTAGCTGGGACTACAGGCGCCCGCCACAGCGCCCGGCTAAAAATAAAAGACTTTTTGAAAAGAAAAGTTTCCTTTGGGTATGATGTGAATATACAACCTGAGAATGAACATTATAATATAGAGAGCAAACACATCTCCTGAATAGTCAGAATTGCCTTTAAAGGGAGTTGGTTTAATTTGCTGATGTGCGTTGTTGATTTGGATGTCTCTCTATTAAGATGAGATAATTAGCATTATATGCAGGAGTAAGGAACAAAGCAGAGAGATCCATTATACACTTTACTCAGTTCTCTTCAATAGTAACATTTTGCTAAACTATAGTATCATGTTATAACCAAAATTTGACACAGATGCAATCTGCTGATCTTATTCAGATTTTCCTGGTTTTACTTCTACTCATTTGTGTGCCTACACTTGTATAAAGTTGCATGCACACAATTTTATCACCTGTGTGAGTTTGGGACCACAACGACCAAGATGCTGAAGAGCTCCAGCACCAAGAGGATCCCTTATGCTGGGAATGGCCCCACCTCCCTATGCACCTTCCTAATCAATCTCTGATCCATCCCCTCATCTATTACCATTTCTGAGGTTTAGTCATTTCAAAAATGTTTTATATAAATGGAATTATGCGCTGTGTAACCTTTTGCACTGGCTTTTTTCACTCAGCATAAATCCCCTGAGAGTCACATAAGTTGGTTCAGATATTACAATGGGCTGTTCCTTTTTGTTGCAGAGTAGTATTCCATCTCATACACATACCACAGTATTCTCCAGTTGAGGGACACCTGGGCTGATTCCACTTTGGGATACCACAAGCAAAGCTGCTATGAACAAGTTCTGCATACAAGCTTTGTGGGGCACACATTTTCCTTTTACTGGGATAATTGCCCAAGAATACAGCTGCTGTTGGGTCATATGGTAGTTGCGTGTTCAGTTTCATAAGAAACTGTCAAACTATGTTCCAAAGTGGCTGTATCATTTTACATTCCCAACAGCAATATATGAGCAATCCAATTTCTCCATATTCTCCCCAGCATTAGGAATTGCCATTCTTTTTCATTTTAGTCGTTCTAGTAAGTATGTACTGATACCTCATTGTGGTTTCAATTTTTACTTCCTAGTGGCCAATGATGTTGAATAACTTTTCACTTACTAATTTGCTATTTGTGCATATGTCCTCCTTCATGAAATGTCTGTTAATGTTTTTGCTTCTTTTGAAATTGGATTCATTTTTTTAACTCCTAAGTGTTGAGAATTCTTTACCCATTGAAGATAATAATCCTTTGCCAGACATGTGGTTTACAAATATTTTTCTCCTGGTCAGTAGACTGTTTACAAATATTTTCCTCCTAGTCTGTAGATTGGTTTTTAACCTTCTTTCATGAACTTTTTCAGAAGAAAAGTTATACATTTTATAAGGTCCACCTTGCTGATTTTTTTCTTCTTCTGGATTGTAATTTCCAAGTCTAAGTTCTCTTTGCCTAGTTCTAGATCCCAAAGACTTTCTGCTATAATTTTTCTAAATGTTGTATAGTTTTATGTTTTACTTTTAAGTATATGATCCATTTAGAGTTAACTTTTGTATAGTGTATGAGGTTTTGATCAATGCTCTTTTTTGTATATCTATGGAGGGCCAGTTGCTCCAGCACCATTTGTTGAGAAGCCTACCCTACCGCCATTGAATTGCTCCCAGCACCTTAATCAAAACTCAGATAACGGGGTGCAAGTAGTCCCAGCTACTTGGGAGGATAAGGTGGGAGGATTGCTTGATCCGTGGAGTTCAAGACTGCAATGAGCTATGTCTGTGCCTCTGTAGTTTAGCTTGGATAAGAAAGATAGACTTCATTTCTTAAAAAAAAAGTTAGGTACATGTATGGCCTATTTCTGGATTTTGACACAGCATCTGCTTCCCATGGAGAGATGGAGAATAACGAGTTACTGTCCATGAAAGAAAAGAAGTGGGATTATTAATGACATGAAACCAAATGGAGAATCAGTGAGGGAGCATAGAAGCTCCTGCATAGGAAACGTCTGCCTGGTGCTCGGGCAACATCAGGCTTGACCTTTAGAAAAACCACTCTTACTTAAGTCGTACAGCAGGAGGTTGTGGCGCATTCTCTGCCTCCTGGATGTCGCTTATTGTTTTATCACTTAAAGGAAACGAGGCTCTTTTGAATTCCCTACTATCTTCTGCTACAGATGATCAAAGATGAATTTTTAGTCTTTGAACTTTCAGTGTTTGCCAGACGTCTTAGCAAGTTTAGGCTGCTATAACAAAATACCATAAACTAGATGGCTTATAAATCGCAGAAATTTATTTCTCACAGTTCTGTGGTCTGGGAAGACCAAGCTCAGGGACCAGCAGATTCGGTGTCCGGTGAGGGCCCTCTTCCTGCCTCACAGACAGTTGTCTTTTCACTCAACTTCACATGGCAGAAAGGTTGAGGGAGAGCAGCTCTCTGGGGTCTCTTTGATAAGGGACGTGACAATCTGACCATTGTACTAGGGCTGTGTTTGTCACCTTCAAAGTCATGTTTCCTGTCCTTCTCTCCCTGCTGTTTATGCACTTGCAGGTGCCCATATAGGTGGCGGAGGGGAAGGTCTTGGGGGTTTTCATGCTATGAGGTTATCGTGAATCTTAAAGACCCTACGAATCCTTTTCTAGAAGACCAGCCGCCACTCGTTTCATCTCATGCAGGTACTTCACTGTATTTTCTTTGAATCAGTACGATTAACGTGGCTTCCCTTGAACTCATCTGCATTCTTTGATCATGAGGAGCAGTCTTTGAAGTATGAACTGACTCTAATCTGGAATTCTCCCCAATCACACTCACTTCCTCCCTTCCTCTCTCTACCTTCACCTTTCTCTGAGGAGTTAAACTTTTAATCAGGAAAATCGACAGCATAGATGGGTGCATACAACAACTCCCTGAAATTTTCTCAGTTACTGTTAAGGGAATGAATCACCTCTCTCTCTTTCTGTCCTTTTATCCCAGTCTGTCCTCCATGGGAGTCTTTTGCTTCCCAAAAGAAAAAAATCTCATTCTCTCTCTCTTTTTCTCTTTCTCTTTATGCCTCGTCTTCCTCGTGATATACTGGTCATATTTCTTCTTTTCTTTCCTTTCAGTAGGGGTATTTGATTATAATTTTGGGGGCTTGAAATAACTGTGAACACTATAGCACCTGTTTCCATCAGACATCTTTACAATTTTAGCTTCTTAGACTACATGAAAACAGTTTCCACATGCAATTCAAATCAATTTTCAAATTTTTAGCAATGGTGATTGTTTATTCTCTTGGTCAATTAACAAATATTTACTATCTACCTACACACACTCTGTGGTGCTGACTCTGAAACGTGTCCACAGATTTTCTGGGCTCCTTTGGTTTATCCCAGTGTAGGCCAGTGTCACTGCATAAGCAGCCCAGGTGGATGCCTCTGATGTCCACTCACGTGCCCACTCTTACAGGGCACTTCAGATGATCTGCCCAGGAAAACAGCCATGTGACCCTTTCTGTTTAAACCACATGGCATTTGGCTGTGCTGAATAAGGTCCTATGTGGATACCTGCAGAGTTTCTTTGCTCCCTATGAATATATCTACCAAATAAGCAATTGTTTCTTAAACAGTAAGAAAGTACCTCTTAAATTATTTCTTAAAAGACAATCTTCAGCCTATGACAATTAACAGCTCTCTGAAGCTAGTGTTATTGTCATCCCTACTTTTACAGATCCAGAAACTGAGGATTAGGGAATATGGACATATATAAAGATCCCCCACATGAGAACACATAAAGGCCATTACCTAGAGCTTTTTATAGCAAAGGAGTCAGCCACCATTACTTGCATTTGGCAAAGACTCAAAGGTAAGCAGAGGAGTGGTGGTGGGGCTCATAGTGGAAGAAAGGGAAGGCTTCAGGTACTGATTTGGCGTAGGGAAGCTGGAGGAAGGATGCCTGTAAATGGGACATTCCATATGATTGGTTAGAGGGCATATTTGGCTTTCTCTGGTTGGTTTTGAGTTGGAAGCCAGGGGAAAGGAGGTGGCAAAAATTCTGGAAGTTGTCTATTATTAATCATCAGATGTTAGCCATTTCAGGCCAATGAGAATTGATGCTTATTCTAGAGACTGCCTGCTAAAGATAGTCTGACTTCCTGGGCTGGTGACTATAGATAGCAGCTTGACTTTCTGGACTGGTTTCCTCATGTTGTGGGTCAGAATTCTATTTTTTATATATAAAGAGGCCACCACTCATTTTTATATATTTAGTCTCTTAAGCGTTTAAGCAACTTGTCTGTGAACAGATAACAGAATTAAGATTCAAACTCAGGATTCAGTAAGAGTATGAATTGAACTGTGCAACCTGAATGTATTGTCTCTGTGGAAGATCCCCAGGGAGTGTGGCAGAAATAACCAAGCTGGCAGACATGATTGTGCTTCAGCTCAACACCTGCCAACCGTGAAGCCTTTGAACCCCGTGAACCCCGTGAGAATGGGGTTTGGATAGTTTCCCATCCAAACCCCATTCTCCTTCCTAACCAACCTCTGACTATTCAGATATGTATCCCTTTGTTATGCCAGAGGATGGACCTCAGGGGCAGCAGACCCTTTCTCCAGCTCCAGGAAGCCAGATTTTTCTAAGGCTAATAGCATATGGTATTGTCCTGGTTACCTTTCCTCTCCTCCCACCAGGCTTATCTCAAATGAAAATGTGACCTAATCTGGTCCAGAAAGATTGGAAGAATGGTAGGAGTATTTATCTTCCTGGTTGGGTAGCCACAAAAGAACACATATGTACCTTTTGCTGCTGGTTGCCATCATTAACCATAAGGATAACTAACTCCAGGTGAAGTCAATGTCATGGGTAATAGGATCAAAGGCAAAGAGAACCTGGGTTCTTTATGAAACCAAGAACCACTGATTCAACCAGTTCTGCAGCTGTCCTAACTCTGGGCTTCAGTCCCATGAGATAATAAATCTTATAGTTGGGCATCCTGATACATAGAGTAAAAAGCATCCTTGATAACACAGCAGGCTTGCCATGAGTCTTTACCTTCATGTTCCATCGCAAGTCCAGTAGTAACACGTTTGGACGTTCAGCAGAGCAAGGTGGTTAAGAGCCATTGCAGTGGACTCAGAATGCCTGCATTTGAATCCTGCTTCACCTCTTTCTAATTGTTGACTTTGGACAAACTAATTAATTTTCTCCACTCTCCTCCCTTTTATCAGTAAAGCTGGGATAATGATGATACCTACCTCATAGGATTGCAATGATTATAAGAGCTAAGATGTGTCGAGTGTTCAGAAAAGTGCCTGGAATTTTATAAGCACGATGTGTTGGTTGTCGGTATTATTATTAAAAACTTAGCAAATATTTTCTTCCCTTTCTTTCTTCCAGAATTTAAAAAAAATTCTTTTTACCATTTAAACTTTTTTTTTTTTTTTGTAGAGACAGAGTCTCACTTTATTGCCCTCAGTAGAGTGCTGTGGAGTCACAGCTCCTAGCAACCTCCAGCTCTCGGACTTAGGCGATTCTCTTGCCTCAGACTCCCGAGTAGCTAGGACTACAGGCACCCGCCACAACGCCCAGCTATTTTTTGATGCAATTTGGCTGGGGCCGGGTTTGAACCCACCACCCTAGGTATATGGGGCCGGTGCCCTACTCGCTGAGCCACAGGTGCCGCCCTACCATTTAAATTTTTAAATAATATTCCTTACTGAAGCCAGTTGAGTCATTCAAACTTTTCTGCTTCAGATGCACAGCCAGGTCCCTTCAGCACCACAGGAGTGGTCATAAAAGGGGCCACTCTGCTTCCTCTCTTCACATGCCTCATGTCCCAACAACTGATATTTCTACCCAGCAGAGGACAAACCTACTTTTGCTTTCACTCAGCCCTTTCTAATGTCTATTAACTACCTTAATAACAGTCATGTCAATATCTTCCCTTTTAAAATTATTGAAAAACTGTCATTGTATTCTGAGGGAATTGCCATGTAGCCCATTCCCGATTACACCTGTGCTCTGAGTTCCCTATCAAGGGGTGATATCCAACCAAGAAAAGCAAAATTACCACCCTAGTGCTTATTCTGTGCCTGGTCCTATGCTAATTGTTTTCATTATTTCTCAAATAATATATTTTTATTAATAACATACACACAAATTACATGATTTTCAAAGTATTTTGTATCAATCAGAGCAACTGAGGTGATATATGAATAACAAATAAGCCTCAAATTTTTGCAAGTTGAGTGTAACAAAGGCTTATCTTTCCCTTCAGTCTACACATCCTCCTCAAGTCAGTTGGGGTAGGGGCCAGTGTCTATATCAAAAGTTAGCAGATTTTATCTTAAAGGGCCATTTCATGAACATTTTAGGCTTGCAGACTATATGGTTTCTGCTGCGGCAAGTTAGGACTGCCATTGTAGCTTGAAAGTATACATAGAGAAATGAGTATGGCTGTGTTCCAATAAAACTTTATTTATACAAATAGGTGAGCAGCCCATAGGCTATTGTTTGCTAATCCTGTTTGATATCATTCTCACTCCAGCACCAAGGCTGGTGGAGGCTTCATCATTTGGAATGCTGCTTAATCGTGGTGACAGCGGGAAAAAAGATGGTGGATAATCTTGCACCAGTTCTTAAATGTTTCACCTAGAAGTGACTGATGTCACTTCTGCTCACATTTTATTGACGTGGAAAATCATATGGCCACATCTAACTTCAGTAGATGAGGTGGGGAAGAGTCCTTTCATGAGCGTAAAAGAGAACAAGCAGCCCTGATAAACACAGTGATGTCAATCACTTGTTGAACCATTTTTTTGTTCATCTCCTTTTGTGGCTATATTTTTGCTGAAGTTTCTGTTCATAGTTAAGGAAATGAGTTATAATGCTAAGGTTTATTTGATGTTCTTACAGGTGTATTACTCAGTTTCTTGATGAGTTGATATTCTTACCTTCTTTTTTTGCTTTTCTTGTTCAGGCTCTAGGCTTGTTATTATTCCTCAGCCAGGGGAAAAGTGAAACATAAAATGCAAATTCAAATGTGATCCCTGTGCCTTGTACTGCCACATAGGAAATTCTCTTCTGAGGGTCCATTGTCAGGCTTGGGATGTCAGAAATTTGCATATTATTATCTAATTTATGCAATCTATTCAGAGTAACAATTATTAGGGGGAAATGTCTAGTCCATGTTGGACAGTTGTACATATTACAAATATATGTGTGTGTGTGTGTGTGTGTGTGCATGCATGGGTAAATATTAAAGAAATAATTTGGTCAACTTTCTCTATAGTTTCATTTACATCTCATTACCATTTCTTTTCCTCTATTTCCTCTTCACATTTTCTCTCTTTTTCTTCCTAAGGAATCCTGGTGTTTTCAGAACAGAAAAGTTAGGTAGGGCTTGGCGCCTGTGGCTCAGCAGGCTAAGGCGCCAGCCATGTACACTGAGCTGGCAGGTTCGAATCCAGCCCAGGCCCGCCAAACAACAATGACGGCTGCAACCAAAAAATGGCTGGGCATTGTGGTGGGCGCCTGTGGTCCCAGCTACTTGGGAGGCAGAGGCAAGAGACTCGTTTGAGCCCAGGAATTGGAGGTTGCTGTGAGCTGTGATGCCACAGCACTCTATCCAGGGTGACAGCTTGAGGCTCTGTCTCAAAAAAAAAAAAAAAGAAAAAGAAAAAGAAAAGTTAGGTAGGAGGAAATAAGAATTAAGGATAATTTTTTGGTTAAATTTCCCTTGCCTATGATATACCAAATCATACTCTCCTCCAAATTTTTCTTTGTTTCTTCCTTCTCTTCTTCCTTCTTTCCTTCCTCCCTCCCTCCCTTCCCACTTCCTTCCTTCCTTCCTTCTTTCCATTTATCCATCCCACATTTAATGAATACCCACCATTTGTCAGGCCCCATGCTAGGCAGGAAATGGGGGTATGCAACTGTGAATAAGACAGACACAATTCTGACCTTGTGGAAGTGACAACTTTTGCCAGAAAAAAAAAATTTACAATAATTGATAAGAGACCAGAAACATACTAGAATTTGGAAGATCTCAAGGGAACATTTAGCCAAGGCATCTACTTCCTGGAAAGTAAGGCCTTAAAGGGGAGAATTCCTGCTACTTTGCATGAATGATGAGCATGAAAGGCTTTTATTCAAATGTTTTTTTTTTCTTTAAACTTTTGCTTTTATTGTTTATGCTGCTGCAGTCTTTAACTTTGTTGGGAGAATGGCAAATAGCCAGCAAGTTCTCAGTAGATTTCCTATTTGTAAAGGTTTCTCATTTATCTGGCTTTGGTGTAAAGATCATATTGCCTTCAGGCCTACTTTTTATCCTTGCCAGAAAGAGCTGGCTTTGTCTCTAGCCTTCAGCACAAAGTATTGCTCAGGTGAGAATTTCACATGATTTGAATAAAAGAACTAGAACTTTCCAGGAAAAAAAGGGAGTAGGAAATGCACCCTCCTTTCTTTATTTTTTTTGCTCTCAGGCTCAAGATTATTGTTATTTGACTTTTTTTTATGTTCTTGTATCATTTTGTGGTTTTATTTCACTTTACTTTTTTTTCTTTTTGGGAAAAATGTTTATCCCATTATAATGCAGACCAAAATAAAATTATTATAACACATTTAAGTGTAAACATATTTTAAGAAAATAATTCTTACATAAAATCAGTACCACATTCAAACCAATAAAAGCATATACAGTGAAAACTCATTTATTTTATTTTGCAACCTGGAAAAAGTGCTATATTATATAACAGAATTTCCAGAAAATTTGCTACTTTTGCTTCTCTTCAGTGAATTGTTTTTTAAACTAAAGTATATTGAATTAAAATATTCCTATGATATTTCTTAAATCAATCATAATTTGTCCTTTTCTTGATGGCTTCAACCCATCATTACTAAATCAGGTGATTCTGATATTCTGTTTCATATTTGTACCCTCAATGCCTGCTGAAGAGTTGTAGGACAACTGGCCTTTCTGGGCATACCTAGAAGGCATACCCACACTTTGAAAGCATTTCCATGAAAGCCTGTTTGGTTGGGTTTTTGATTTTGATTTTTTTTTTAATGCCGCCTTCATTGTTGAGGGTGTCAGACATTCATTCTCTTAGATATTATTATCCATTTCTAGTAACCACAAAGCCAGTGATTTCCTACTTTTGATTTATGTTGAGCATATTTGTTAGAATAAACTTGGAAGCATAGATAAACATTTAGAACACAACTAGCAGTGACCAAAACAAATTTGGAGCTTATTTCCATCTCATGTGTAAGGATCCCAGAGATAGGCAGTCCAACAGTTGGGATCCTTACACATGAGATGGAAATAAGCTCCTAATTGAGTTTCACAGGGACCCAGGCACCTTCCTTATACATGAGATGGAAATAAGCTCCTAATTGAGTTTCACAGGGACCCAGGCACCTTCTAGCTCTCTGCGGCAATATCTGTAGGGTGTGTCTCTTGTTATTACAGAACAGGATGGTTCCTAGAGCCAACATGTGCCTTCCAGACAGCAAAATGAAAGCAGGAAGACAGAGTGCTGTTCTCACACAACAGCATTTCTGCTTGTATCTCATTACTCAAAAGTCTGTCACACAGTCGGAAGAAGGCTGGGAAATGTCATTTTTCTCTGGGTGCACGACTTTCTTAAATAAAATTGAGTTTCTGATTGCAAGTAAAAATGGAAGGAGGGATAACCACTAGCAGTTTCTGCCATATTCCAACACCAAATATCCAAACTTATTAGAAAATTACGTAAAGTTTTGAGGAATATGAATTTCTCCTAAAAAAGTAAAATGAATGACATTTAACACATGGAATTATATATTTTAATCATGGTAAGGCCTTAGCACATTTTTTCCCATGCTCTCTGCTGCATTCTGAATAAGTTTGCTATATAAATGACCTTTGAACATCTGAGGTACTATTGTGTCTGAAGGGAATACTTACATGTAAAATCTGCTGGTGGCATTCAAGAAATTCTAGTTTGCCATATCACATGGATACATTCCAAATACGGGAGTTTCCTCTCAAAACATGTGCTGTAAGTATGTGCAAGAATTATATGTGCTGCGAATAATTTACATCAGACCTTTGTATTCAGTTACAACCACTCCCTTTGCCACTATTCTCCAGCTTACAGAATTTATGCCAGGAATTTCTAGAAATAATTTTTTTCATATTACATTATGTAATTATTAGAGTACAAACAAAATCTTCTGTTTGGAGTCTTCTCTACATCTCTCTAAATCTATTCTTTGTAATAGGTGAAGGCTTGGAGTGAAGAAAGTACATGTGAAAATCAGATGCCAATTTGTGTATCTGTTTAATATATCTGTGTTTAACAAGGATCACTATAGGAATTATTTCTTTGGTTTTAAAATCAAAAGCAAAATTTGCATTAGCTAAATAGATGTGTGTTTTAGATCTAGGTCTTGTTCCCCAACCCCTTTGAATGAGTTAGTTCCCTGGGTAACTCTCATGGTGACACATGTGGTCCTCAGATGAATTGTGCAGGTTGGGTTTTAACTGCCTCGACCTGGCTGTGCCCACGCACGTGACTTTTGTCTATAGAGCAAATGAGGAAAGTGGAAATGACACTGAGCTCACTATGGAGCTGATGACCAGCTGCTATTCAGTAACATGGCTGCTTGAGCTGCGTACAGCTGCCCTGCCAAGTGTCAGATATTTTGAGTATTTGTTGAGGACTGGATAGGTCATTCTGGTTAAACGTCAGAGTCTCCCTGCTATAAAATTTCCAGCCTCCTGAGGAAAAAGTCCCTCTTCCCACCCAAGCCATTTCCTACATCTCAAGCTGTCCTCCAGGGTAAGTTTGGCAAGCCCAGCCAGGCATGAGAAGACAGGTGACAGAGCTGGGCAGGCACTATTGGCATCATAACTTGTACTTGCTCTGTTTTTGCTCTGGCATCTCAGCCATCCCTTGCCTGAACACAATCACAAGAAGTTTCAGCAGTGGGAGTGAATGCTTCTCGATATACTATTACAAGCAGAAGTGAAATAACAAGAATGGAGCAGCTGCTTCCCTCTGTGCCTTCTGCAGGCACAGGCAGGTGCCCTCCCTGCTGAGCCCTCTGCCTGGGCTCCCGCACATGACTGTAGGGAAAGAACCTGTGAAACATCATCATGGTTTATGAAAGTGGCTGAGACCCAGTCCCTCAGGTGGGGGCAGAGACGAGGAGAAGCAACAGAGTAACAGCAGACTTTTCAGCTGAAACTTTTCATGCCAGAATGGAATGGTTATCTACCTTCAACCTTCTTAGAGAAAACAATTTTCAGCCAAGAATTCTGCACCCTAGATGAATCAATCAGTCTCCCAAACTTCACTCATCCTGTCTGAAAGATTTACATAAAAACTAATGCCTTATTCACTTGAATTATTTCCACCAACCTGGCTCCCCCACCTCCTATCTTAACTCTTCATTCTCAGAAGCTACTTCCACTGGAGGGGATGGAGGCTGCTCATGGCTGTTCCAGAAGGAGTGACTGCCTGAGGGGAGAGTGAAGGGAGATGTCCTGATTGTCCTCCACGGCATTTAAATGACCCCGTTTCCAGAGCCCAAACCCGCATAGACATCTGGACTTAGAAAAGAATATTTTAAATTGGGATTTTCTCCAGAAAATATCTAGTATATGATTGCTATAGGGTGGGTACAGGGGATATCAAAAGAAATAGAGGACTGTGTGAAGGTAAAGGAGTAAGGAATAAGGGAACTAGGCTGAGGAGCAGGATGTAACTGATAGCCTTGACTCCAAGGCGAATTTGTGTAGATCCAGGCCCTTCATGCTTGAGAGTTATTCTCTACCCAAAACCTCCCTGGCCCTCAAGGCTGCTGTTAACATTAACAAGATTTCTCATATCTCTCTGTGCGAGTGAACAGGCCCAAGGGAATTGCTAGTGCTCCTCGGGGGGGGGGGGGGGGGGGGGGGGGGGGCGGGGGGGGGGGGGGGGGGGGGGGGGGGGGGGGGGGGGGGGGGGGGGGGGGGGGGGGGGGGGGGGGGGGGGGGGGGGG
>CAUYON010056446.1:0-5000 GCA_963573935.1 Arctocebus calabarensis
GCAGCGCCGTGGCGAGCGCCACACCGCGGGCTCGAGGGGGGTGTGAGTGTGGGTGAGAGCGGGTGTATGTGGGGGCGACAGAACAGGTAGTGGAAGAGAAAGTGTAGTGAGAGAGGGAGAGAGGGAAAGAGAGAGGGAGAGAGAGGGAGAGAGAGAGAAAGAGGGAGAGAGGGGGGTGAGAGAGAGGGTGAGAGAGGGAGAATGAGGGGGAGACAGAACAGGAAGAGGAAGAGAAAGAGAGAAGTGAGAGAGGGAGAGAGGGAAGGAGAGAGGGGGAAGAGAGAGGGGGAAGAGAGAGGGAGAGGGAAGGGCGAGAGAGAGCACGAGAGAGGGGAGACAAAGATGGAGAGAGGGAGCGAGAGAGACAGAGGGAGAGAGAGAGAGACAAAGGAAGAGAGACAGAGGGGGTGAGAGAGGGAGAGATGGGAAGAGAGAGGGCGAGAGAGAGAACAGAAAGAGGAAGAGAAAGAGAGAAGTGAGAGAGGGAGGGATGGGATAGAGAGATGGGATAGAGAGGGGAAAGAGAAACGGAGGGAGAGGAAGAGAGAGAGTGGGAAGAGGAGAAGAGACAGGAGAAAGAGGGAGAGGGGGGAGAAATAGAAGGTGTGAGGAAGAGAGAGAAAGAGAAGAAGAGAGAAAGGGGGAAGAGAGGGAGGGAGGGAGAGAGAGCGCGTGCAGTAGAGAGGAACAGAAGGAGGAGGAGAGAGAAGGGGAAAGGGAGAGGGAGAGAGGAGATGGGGAGACAGAGAAGGAGAGGGAGGGGTAGGAAGAGAGGGGGAGAGAGAGAAAAAAGGAGAAAGAGAGAAAAAAGGAGAAAGAGAGAGGAGGGCCAGGGGAGAAAGTTCAGTTCAGTCTAAGCCAGGAACTGTCCGGTTCTGTGGGAAAAGGCTTCATTATCAGTATTTGTCCATCCACACACTTTCACGGGCAGCAAACGTCAGGCAGAGACGGTGGGGAGACAGAAACCCCTAAATCACAGGTAGAACTCCGATCCCCTCCGCTCGCCCACCTCTTAGCCTCCTTACCCTGGGCTGGGTCTTTTCCACGACAAAACAATGATAATGAAAATATTTGGGCAGCATTCGAGGCCTTTCACACAGTGACCCTGACCTCCAAATCAATTTTCTTTATTCTTAACCTGACCTTGGCATCCTTTCTCCCTGGCGTTCAATATTCGTTACAAAATCCTGAACTCTCGGAGACCTTCCCTCCTCCCCCCGCAGGAGCGGAGGCGGCCGGTGGGAAGCTGCTGAGAGCAGGGGGAGAAGGCTGCCTGACAAAGGGAAATACGCAGGAGATAAACAAGCCGACAGTTCTACAGGAGCCTCATTCGTGCCGAAGGCCATCGGCCCATTATTCACTCCGACTGCGGGGGGCGCGGGGATAACCGGGCAGCGGCGGCGCACGGCGCTCCCGGTAACTAGTGGTGTGGACGGGGGAGCGTGTTGGTTCCATCCATCACCGAGGGCTCCGAGTGCAGAGACTGGAAAAATCGCTGCATTAGTGCTAGAAAGGGAGTGAACTGAAAAGAGAAAGTGCCAATTTCAGCACACACGTTAAAAAGAGAAGCCAAGAATAGAAAGAAAGCCTCTCCCAGACTGAGAGGCTGGGGGACACAGGGTTAAGGGAGTCGACTGCGTTTCAGAAAGGATCCTTGTGCATTGACTCTGAGAATAAGGACCCACTGAGCCAGGATTTCGGGTCAGCGTGCATTTAGGAGAAGTTAGCTGGCAAGGGCTATTTTTCTGCAAATTAGTTTTCTCTCAAGGGTAACGGTGGGGGAGGAGCAGAGGAAAATGAATTGGAGCACGTTGAATAATCGCTTATTGTTTGGCCGGTGGCGCTGACCTCTGAACTGATGCTCTGAGAAGGGTTTCCAGGCCTTCCTTTCATATGGGCCGGGATGCGAAGCCGCTCACAGCTGTTGACAAGTGTCCTGAAGGGGCAGCAATGGGGACAGCGGTGTGACCCCAGGAAACAATGGTTCACTTGGCAAGAGAGGCACGCTCTGCTGGTCATTAGAGCTGGCCACAGGGCTGGACAGGTGGCCAGGCAGGATGACAAGAAGAGGCAGGACCCAAACTTTGTGCCGGTCACAAAGAATTGAGGCAAGGGGCAAGGCGGAAAACACACAGCAATGTGGCAGGAAACGATAGACCAGCTATCGTCGTTGGGAAATGAAACAGCCAAGAGTTCAGTGCGGTTAAAACAGTCCGGTGCAAATGGAATTTTTCTAGGATGTTTATAAAATAAAAACGGATCAGTTCATCTAAGAGTATTTGTGCCTCATTGTTTTCAAGTCCAGATTCTGATTGGAATGCTCAGCATGTTCTTCCTTCAGACATTTTAAGATCTTCTCATTGGCATTTAAAACCCCTGCATAAGCTTAACCCAGGCTGTCTCAGTTTCCCTCTGATGCAGAAGAGCTAAAAGTACAGAGACAGAGGCTCGGAGGTGAGCCAGGGGGACTGTTCACAAGGGGGAGACTTCTTTGAAGCCTTGTACTTGTTTATCTTTTTTAAAGTACCTAAAACTGAAATATTGTGCAGTAGTTTGAAATATTTAACGTTACAGATAACATTTTTAATCTATTTCGTTCCTCAATTTCAGGATTTTATTCTAAGATACAGCTCAATCCACATATATCAGGAAAAAAGAAAGAGAACAATCAACTATTTAATGCATACTCTGAGAGGAATCCATCTTAGATATCCAAAGCTTAAAATGTGAATAGGAAACATCTATGTCACAAGATCAAGAAAATACAGTAATTATAGTCAAGGAAAATAGAAACTTCAAGAAGTAACAACCAGTTTCAATCTGTGCCTCCCGACACACTGGGGCATACTCCAGTGTGCAAAGCGTTTTAAAGAAGGCAGCTATTGGAAAGTGACGAAAGGTAAACTTCCCAGTTGTAACCACCTTGTAATAAAATGCTGTGTCATAGTCACCTCAGGACTGTCAGAGCACAGTGTAGTGCCAAGCGCATAGCAGGTGCTCAGTAAATATTTGTTGAATTAAAAGTTGTTGATAGCACTCTGCATTCATTCTCTGCTTTAGGGAGCCTATAGCGGGTTGGTGAGTCCGGGAGGGGGACACCTCCTGCTCTAGCTGTGTGACAGGCCAGTGAAGCCCAGGGCAGCAGTTCGACCTTTTGTCTAAGTCTAGGCACTGCCCTTATCTCCCATCTCTGCCACTGACGGGTTGCGTGATCTTAAGACCTTCATTCTATGGTAGAAGAGAGCATCGCCTACCACCCTCTCAGAGATCTAGTTTAAAACTCCTACAATACAGTGTATTTGGATTTATTTGAAAGGAATTTTTTTTCCCACCAGACCTTGTGGGATGATGCTATTTGAGGGCCGAAGCAAGGGGTTGGGGAGACAGATCAGCTCTTTTCTTGTTTCCATGGTGCCTCTGTAGCTGGAAAGGTAGAAAGGGCCCAGTGGGGTCCCCATCAAGGAAGCTGCCCACCTTGGTGCCCTTGGCCTTGCTCTGGGAAGAAAAGCCTCAGAATAGAAGACATGCTATGAAGTGCAATAAAAATGCTGCCAGGTACCTTATTAGGAATTTACCTTTAATGAGGTACTTCACACAGCAGATTACGGTGACCCTCTTTGTCACACTTCCCTTGCTGGCTTCCACTGGGCATTTCTTAGTGCATAGCTTACTCAGCACAGGTGGACCATGCTCCGGTCAGCACAAGCAGAATCATCCTGTGTTAGTGTTCTTGATACTGGCTCAACTTTTCGTTGTTGTGAAGACTGATTATCTATCTGTTAAGATAAACCAGATTGCGGGGGGCAAATCCGCAGGAGCAAGGAATGAAAAAGAAGGAGATTCTGATTTTTAAAATTTCAGGTTTTAAACACCGGACACAACTACTTTTATTTTGTTCAGTAAAAAGTAAAGTTGGTGATTCTCAAAATGAAAATGCTGTGTTTTCCACTTGAAGAAATCCCAAATTTACAAAAATAGATAAATTAGAGAGTTATGTTTTTAATTATAAAGGGATTTTGCTTTCTACAGTGACTCATTCTATGGTTCCAGCTTCCTAAAAGGATTCAAAGTATTATTTACTCCCTCCTCTTCCCCTCACAAATTCATATGCCACTTTATGGAACCAAATACATGTATAAGCCATTTGAATATATTTCAACGTAAATAAAACATGGAGTACCTGTATTCCTGACTTAAGATCTGTTTTCTGAAGTATGGACTACTTGGGAGTCTATCATATTTACTCACTCATGTATTCATTCAAAAAATATTGATCAAGTTCTAATACATGGCAGACATGTTGCTAGTCCTGGAGATTTATTCAGATCCCCTGACAATTTTCTCTTTCTATGCCACAGTTTCTATCCTTTGTATATCCCAGAGGCTAGGGGAGATTGTGGGTCTGATGGGCTGGAGAAGGGGCTCATTATATTAGGATGACAAGTAATGCCCTTTAAAAACAACATTGAAGTTGAAGTTATGGTAAATAGTTGAAATAACTTTCAGCCAGAGCTGGTTACTCACAGAGATTGGCCTAAAGCAGTGATTCTCAAAGTATGGTTCTTGGACCAAGAGCATTAGCATCACCTGTGGGCTCATTAGAAAAGCAAATCCCTGTGTCCTAGGCCCTGACCTACCCAATCAGAATTTCTGGAGATGGGGTTCAAGAAATTATATTTTAACAACACCCCAAGCGATTTCTGTGCACATGTGAGAACCACTGACAAGAAATTAATAAGGCTTCAAGTGGGCAAAGCCCGTGGATGAGTCTTCTTTCAAATCCTAATAGTGCTGCCAATTGAGTTCTATCACCTGCCTGCTGGTATCTCTAGTTTAATCTTCAGAATCACACAAGCGTCTCCCTACCAACTCATTTATGCAAAGTTTCAACTCAGGGAGAAAAATAGCAAATTCTCAGTGATAATCAAAAGGGAAAATATTTGGACAGGTAATTTTGGGAACCGGCTATGGATCACTATGTACAGTAATGAAGTTGAGCA
>CAUYON010056446.1:7500-29591 GCA_963573935.1 Arctocebus calabarensis
TGATTTTGGAAGACTGCAATGGAATATGAGATGATAATATGCGCATGCTAAGTTCTGGTGCTACTGCAGAGTCATTGATGAATGGATTTTTTAAATGTAGAAAGAGAATGAATACAAGTAGTACCCAAGAGAATAATTCTTTATATTGCAATCAACTCAGCTTATATGTACTTGCTTTAATCGTAGAAATCAGCAATAAAAAACACAGCCTTGGTTATTTAATCCTTACTGAGTAAAAGAGAACATCTTAAAATGACCCTCGAAGATATTATAAAATATTAAATTATTTTGATATGCTGCTCATTTTTAGACAACTATAAAATAATCAGTCTATAGCCGTTACTAGGCGATTAATAGAGTTCTTTAAATTTTTTAATCCGGCAAACATTCACGTATAAACCAAGAGGTACTTTTCTCATGATACCCTGAATTCTCATAGGTGTTCCACAATTTGGAAATAGCCTGATCATGATGTTGTCTTGATGCTTATTTTTAAGTAATGATTTTAATTAAACCTTCCAAAAAGGAAACAATTCTATGCTCCTCTTATATGGTCTGTACTCTGATGATTACACAAGTGTAGTTTCCCATTTTACTCTGGTGTCATGGGGGCAAGGATAATTTCCATCCCATCAGGCGACAGACACAGTAGTGTGTATTTCACTCAGCACAGGGCTTCAGTGTAATCAGCGGAAGGGTTCTACACTATAAAATTATAATAAAATAGCTGAGGGAAGAGTATTGTTTCTACAGAGGTGGTTCAAAGACAAGAATGCAATGCAGGATATCACAGAATATTATTATAAGACCACAAATTTAGATTGCTCCAACTACCTGGAGCAGACCCATCTCAGGTTTTCCAGATTGACTTCAGATAAAGTATTCTGTGAAACCTGGAGAGAACAGGGTATCCCCACAGCTGGGCAGTGAAGGGTTGAAAAAGTGAGGCAAGGAAGCAAGGACATGGGAGGACTTTCACACAAGTAGGTGGAGGGATGTACTCTGGGTAAACTGAGCACAGAAAGAGGCAGATTGACAGAAACGATGCTTCTCCCTTCCCTTGTATTGGCTATAATGAGAATACCGTTGGGATAAGGCGAAAGACCTAAGGACAGTTCTGAAACTGTTAAGGTTCAGATCTTCAGGGAAGCCAGGCAATGGTCGTTGAGGCAGAAATTTCAGAGAAAGGCAGGGATAAATTTATTTTAAAGTTCAGTGGGAAATTAGGCCAATTTCCTATTTCTCAGAATTGTTATTATTGATCAGTTTTTGCATGCCTGAAAGTTTTCACGGGGTCTCAGATCTCAAAGGAAAAGAGAATGAACAGAGATGCTCACACCCAATTCCTCGTGGAGCTTTGCTGAGGAGGTAGAAGTGATAGGAATGGATATGTGGAGAATGCTTTCCTATGTGCACACACATCCATGCACACACACAAAATTAAGTTCATGAACTCCTTCTAGAAAAGGGCTACATACCTCACACTAAAATGTCACTACAGTCACCTTCCAGGTACTGCTCCCCTTGGGAAGGTAAGCAATAGCACCCGAGCCTAGTCCACCCTTCAAAGCAATTTTGGAACTCTTTTTCTGGAATGGACGTCAGAGAGGTTGTTGTATGAGGTCTGACAGTTAAGTTCTTGAACTCATCCTAGAAAAAGGGCTAGATATTTCATTGCTAAATATCACTACTGTCACCTTGGAAGTTCTCCCCTTGGCCGTCTGGTGACCATAGTGATATTGAGCAATGAGGCATGTGGCACTTTTTCTAGGATGAATTCAAGAACTTGTCTGACCTTGTATGCATATTTACACCCATACATATATACGTATATTCACACACTACATGTACTATATATGATTTGCATCCACATATACTTACACACTACATATACTATATGTGTGTTTAGTTATTATTACAAATTAAAGTGTGTGTTATAATGTTATACCTTATAACAAACGTATTGCCATGCATTTTACGCTTAAAGAAGGGGAGGCATCCAAAAGCTGACTTGCTCAAATTTACACAGCTGATAAATTAGAGTGATTTGAAAGCAAATCTGACTCCCAGGCCCACACCGACTGTGGCATAGCAATGCCCACCAGCTCTTCAAGAGTGTATCAGAAATACATAAAAGCTAAAGACCATGAGATGGAGTAGGTAAGGCCTTTGTGCTACAGAGAGAATAAAATGAAAAAAAAAAAAAGACATTATCTATCAATTAGTGATCTTGCTAATAACAGCAAGTGAATATTTGAATCTTGCAGGAGCTCTGAGTGAAGGAATAGTGTCTTTTGGTGACAACATACTTTGGAGGGTAAATAGCTCTGGAAACAATTTTCTACTACATACTACAGGTCATGATGTGAGGCACCAGCATATCCTGTTGAATGCAAATATTTCCTTTTGTTTCATTACACTACTGACTGTCTTCGTTGTGTCAGAGAAGGTATTAAAAACAAAACAAAGGAGTTCTTCCTCTCTTTGCCACCTTTTCTTCCTGAACAATTCATTCCTAAGGCTTTAGGTGATGGGCAAAAAAGTTGGCATCTGCTCCAAAAGAAGGAGGAAAGCCACAGTGACACAGAGAGGGTGTCAGAGCCTGGGCAAGGCAATGTGTGTGTACATGCAGGGAATTGGCCCAGCGTAAGGTATTAGAGCCAAATGGAGTGAGGAGGCTGTCCACATGGGGCAGAGCAGTGGGCCATGGGGAGTCAGCATCCTTGTGTGAAGGTGGTCCAACGTGATGTGTCAGAGCCCACTTAGAGTTTAGAGAGTGTCCATGCAGATAGGTAACTGAGCATAAGGTGACAGACTCCAAATGGGGAGGGGATAGTGCTGGAAATAGATTGGTTATATATAGGAGTATTGATCAAATAAGTAAATCTATTAAGTATAATGCAGGCCAAGTAATTCATGGCTGGCGAAGGGAGTTACAAATGTGGAAAGGAAGAACACTGGAACAAAAACTTCATCATGTTGGTTTGGAATTAGTGACACCAGTGTCTTTTTCAACATATTTAAATAGATGCAGAAATAAATATATATGTAATATATATTCCTTAGCTCTATCTGCTGTAAGGACCTATAAACAGCAATAATCTAATAGTGTGAGTATACCTAAAACCCAGATCTTGATGTCTTTCTTTTTTTTTATTAAATCATAACTGCATACATTAGTGCAATCAAGGGGTATTATGTGCTGGTTTCACGTGCAATCTGAAATGCTTTCATCAAACTGTTTAACATACCCTTCATGCCATTTCCTTAGTTATTGTATGAAGACATTTGTATTCTGCATTTAGTAAGTTTCACCTGTACCCTTCTAAAATGCACCATAGGTGTGGCCCCACCAATTTACCCTCCCTCCATCTAACCTCCCCCCTCCCCTCCCCTCCCTTGCCCCTTTCCCCATATTCTTGTGTTGTAGTTGGGTTATAGCCTTCATATGAAACCTTTAAATTAACTTCATAGTAGGACTGAGTACATTGGATACTTTTTCTTCCATTCTTGAGATACTTTGCTAAGAAGAATATGTTCCAGCTCCATCCATGTAAACGTGAAAGAGGTAAAGTCTCCATCTTACTTTAAGGCTGCATAGTAATCCATGGTATACATGTACCACAATTTATTAATCCATTCATGGATCGATGGGCACTTGGACTTCTTTCACGACTTAGCAATTATGAATTGGGCTGCAATAAACATTCTGGTATAGATGTCTTTGTTATTATGTGATTTTTGGTCTTCTGGGTATATACCTAGTAAAGGAATTATAGGGTCAAATGGAAGGTCTATATTTAGATCTCTAAGTAGTCTCCAAACATCCTTCCAAAAGCAACGTATTAGTGTGCATTTCCACCAGCAGTGTAGAAGTGTTCCTTTTTCTCCATATCCATGCCAACATCTTGATTTCTAATACCATTCTCTGTTGAAAGGGGCCATGATTCATTGGAGAAATGGCTGATTCTTGGATTAGAGCACAGAAAAGACTAGATGAGCCTGGAATATCTCATTTTGCAGAAAGGGGAACTGAGAGGCATAGAGAGGTTCAATAACTTGCCCAAGACACACATCTAATAAATGTAACTGGGCATGGTGGCTCACACCTATAATCCCAGCATGTGGGAGGCCGAGGCAGGTGGATTGCATGAGCTCATGAGTTCGAGACCAACCTGAGCCAGAGTGAGACCCTGTCTCTAAAAAATAGCCAGGCATGTGGCAGGCAACTGTAGTTCCAGCTACTTAGGAGGCTGAGGCAAGAGGATCACTTGAACCCA
The DNA here is from genome assembly GCA_963573935.1 of Arctocebus calabarensis. Classification (NCBI taxonomy): domain Eukaryota; kingdom Metazoa; phylum Chordata; class Mammalia; order Primates; family Lorisidae; genus Arctocebus; species Arctocebus calabarensis. The sequence continues at coordinate 11,781 of CAUYON010056446.1, forward strand.
AGAGTTTGAGGTTGCTGTGAGCTAAGACACCAGGGCCCTCTACCCAGGGTGATCAAGTGAGATTCTGTCTCAAAAAAAAATGTAGATGAGATCACTCCAAAAGAGTGAAAGAAAAATATTAAACAATAGGCTGGTTTTGTGCTGATACTGACAAATACACACACACACACACACACACACACATATATGTTTATATATACTTATATATAAGAGAGGTTCAATAACTTGCCCAAGACACACGTCTAATAAATGTAACTGGGCATGGTGGCTCACACCTATAATCTCAACATGTAGGAGGCCGAGGCAGGTGGATTGCATGAGCTCGAGAGTTCATGCAATGAATTAGAGTGAGCTAGAGTGAGACCCTGTCATACACACACACACACACACACACATAGTTGCAGTTTTTTGGCCAGCGCTGGATTTGAACCCGCCACCTCCAGCATATGGGGCTGGCGCCCTACTCCTTTGAGCCACAGGTACCGCCCAGACTGACAAATATTTTAAGTTCAGACTTCTTTAAAGGAAGCAGGAATCAGAGATGATGCATCATGATTAAATTTCATGCAGGAAAGACAGCATGGAACTCTAATCAGGACATCAAGTCTCCTCCCAAACTATGCATCAAATATTATAAAATGTTTAAGGTAATTACACACAATATTTTATGATTTTTACTTTATTAATAAACCAAACAACTCCCAACCCTGATCTCTTGGGGTAAAGGGAATTTACACCGTGAACCTTGATAGACCATTGTTACATGCTACAAAGTCAGTGAGCACATTCTGGTATGCTCTGGAAGACCTATACGGGATTATGGATGTTTTCTGAATCCTGGCACTCACTAGCTGTGAAACCTTCTCCAGATCCTTAACCACTTTGTCTGTAAAGTAAGAATCTGGGACCAGAGAATCTCTGAGATCTCAGTGAGCCATCCCAATTCTCTTCTGTTTTTCTCTCACTGAGGGGACTGAAGAAGCCTTTCGAAGTTCATCCAGTTGTTAGTTTTAGGCTTATATAGTCTGCTTCAGGAGATGGCTGATTAGCTCATAGGGATCCTTTAGCTCCTGTGTGGACCTCAGGCCTGAATGGTTGTCACGTGGCTATGTGTAGATAAGCAGAAGGCTAGCTCTGAACTGCTAGACCAGGTTCCTAAAAGACAGGCAGGGCCGAAGGCCTTTCTCAGCCCCCACTTGTCATAGATTCAAATCTTCTCTCTCCCTTTCTCTTTCTCTCTCCTTCCTCCCAATTTGGAAAAAGATTAATGCCTTCATCTCATTAGATGATCAGGAACACTAAGAACATTATTGTATCTCTTAGTGTATTGATCCAAAAGAGGTTTTTCTTCCTTTTTAAGATAAACTTGTTAAAAGTTTGAAATAATCGCAAACTTATAGAAAGAGAAGTTGCAAGAGGAGTACAAATAACTTTTTTCTTCCTGAACCATTTGAAATATACACTATAGTGTTTGGAGATGATGGGGGCACCAGGCTGACAATTTTAAAAAATTTAAGTCAAAAGGATATTGTGAGAATTGTATAAATACACATGGCAGGAAAAATACCTCACTCCCATATGAAAGGAGAGAAAATGAGAATGAATTCAATATAAAATAGATATAGAAATAAAGACATAGGTACTATACATTCCTCAGCTTTGTTCACAGTAAGAAACACTGGTAAGGGATAGAACTAGCACCCAGATTTGGGTTTCTAGTACCATTCCCCACCAAAAGGAGCCAGGACTCCGTGGAGAAGAGGCTGACTCCAGGGCTGGGGCAGGAAAAGTACCAGATGGATCTGGAGTATCTTGTGCAAAAAGCAAAGACATTCTCAAAGAACGATCAAACTATGTCAGGTCAGCTTAAGAGGGATCTTACTAGCAAAACTGGTGGAGATTTAAGCATCAAAATGGTAATAGGTTATAACTCATGAATAAAATCATTACAGAGATAATAATAATAAAGAATGGATTGAAAGTTTGTTTAGGAACAGGGTATGTATATAGTTTCAAAATACCTCTTCACAAATAAGTTATTAACTATGATGGAAAAAATCGCTTTATAGGAAAAGTCTTTTTGATTCACCCTAATTAAGTGATCTGGGTGAATATGATCAGGAGTGGGCAAATAAAATTGTGCAATCCCAGGTAAACTGTATGGAAAGGAACATGACATCACTTCACTTGTATGATATTCCTGAATAAAAGAATGAAGAAACATTGGTCAAACTGAAATTGAGGATTATTCTACAAAACAATTACCCCATAGTCCTTAAAACTGTCAAGGTCACGGAAGTTGAGAAAAGATTGAAAATTGCAACCTATAATTTGGAACTAGAATTCTTTTGGTATAAAGGATAATATGGGACAACTTTTAAAGTTTGAATGGGTCCAAGGTTTACACAGCAGGAATGTGCCAATATGAGTTTTCTAATTTTTATGGTTATATTATAGTTATATAGCAGAGTGTCCTTGTTTGGGGGGAATACACATCCTAGTCCCTGGAACCTGTGCCTATATTACCTTATCTGGAAAAGAGACTTTGCAGATGTGATTATTTCTCCTTCTGAGTTGGGAAATTATAATGGATTATTTGGGTGTTTTACAAGAATATTTATAAGTAGGAGAGTCAGTCAGAGAGGAGATATGATGATAGAAGCAGAGGTTCAAATAGTACACTTTCTGGAAGGGGCCTGAGCCATGCGATGTCAGCCCTGCTAATACCTTAAGTTTAATGCTAAAGACCCATTTTTGGAGTTTTGACCTCTGGAACAGTAAGGCAATAAATTTGTGGGCTTTTTAAAGCCACTGGATTATTGATAGTTTGTTACAGCAGCCATAGGAAGCCAGTCAACAGATAGGACACACCATAGAGCTGTACCAGGCACATAATTAACACAAACATTTGTTTACTGTTGTTCTTGTTGCTATTTCAGTCTTTTTAAAGCATTTGACTTAGTTTTCAAAGGAATAAGAATCTCGTTTCTGTATTTACGTTGTTTTGATCTATACAATATTTGATAACATCACATGTCTGCATTACAGGTGGTACAAGCAGGTTTAAGATGAAATGAAATGGACTGTTTATAAGTGCACAGCCTATTCTGCCTCTGTCCCACCTGCCCAGTACCTGCAGAGTGCCACATGTGGGCTAAGTAACAGGCTCTCTTGCCCTCTGTTGTATTTCTTTCTAACTTGGACCCTGAGGTCTCCCTTGGAGAGTGGCTATGAACTCTAGCCCTGCCTCAATGGGGCTCTGGGGAGGTGGATGTGGGGGTTTGCAGTGTGCCTTTTGTAGGATGCTTCTTTATCCTGGCAGTCGGCCTGATGCCCAAGTGCCCGACCCCTGACCAGGTGTCCCTCACAGGAAGCTGTTTATACTTCAGACACCCTTGTGGCTCTTGTCTGGTTTGTGCCCATTTTATTCCTCCCCCAAGACGGCCACTGTGTAGGGAGCCCTGACCTGGAAAGAAGTTATGTTTACAAGTGTCGGCCAGGTGCGACACAGAGGAGGTCACACAACAAAACTCACGAAAGAACAGAAGGGTTTTTATTACTTACCGTTCCCAGAGAGAAGAAGGCCACACACTCTTGTGGCCAATGAGAAGCAGACAGCCATCAGGGACAAGAGTGCCCGACCAGTGGGTGGGGAGCAAGCAAAAGGGGGGAGACAGAAAACTCAGGGCTGAAGCCTTTATCAGCAGGGTCCAGGGTGTTACCGAGGCAGTTTTTCAATGAGGAACTCTAATTGGTCTGGAGTGCAGACACAAGGTGGGTGGAGGTGTGCTGTGACTGGGAGGCAGTCCTCAAGGCACACACACGATCCATACGGGGGTCAGCAGGGCCACTGACGTGGGCTGTCTCTAGCTGTAGGCAGGTTGTCACCAGGAGGTAGTTGTATAAGGCAGCTATCTGGAGCAATCACACTGGAGAACTGGGGGGAGGTAGAGAACTGGAAACTACCAAGGATGACCACACCCTGCCTCTGGTAGGAGAAAGTTAAAACCTAAATTCAAGCAGGCATGGTGGCTTACACCTGTTATCCTAGCATTCTGAGAGACTGAGGGGGTTGAGGGTGAATTGCTTGAGCTGAGGAGTTTAGGACCAGCCTGAGCAAGAACAAGACACCATCTCTACTAAAAGTAGAAAAATTAGCTGATTGTCATGGCAGGCACCTGTAGTCCCAGCTACTTGGGAGGTTGAGGCAAAAGGATCGCTCAAGCCCAAGAGTTTGAGGTTGCTGTGAGCTACGATGCCACAGCACTCTACCTAGGGCAACAGAGTGAGACTGTCTCAATCAATCAATCAATCAATCAAATAAAAGCCAGATTCAAAATGGATGCTAAGGTAACATGGACTTGTAGGAACTCACTACAGCTTCTGGCATCAGCTGTCTTCTACAAAGATATCTTCTACAGGAGACCAGAGGGAGGAAGGAGAGTAAAGTCTTTATGTTTGCTCCCCAGCATGGCCCTGCTGGCAACAGGCTGCACTCCTCTTTTGAATTCCAGGACTCCCTCTGGGATGTGGGCTGCCCTTGACCTCTACCTGCTCTTGCGCCTCAAGGCTGAGCAGTGTAAAAGCTTTCTGCTGTTGTTCTTCTTGAGAATTTCATCATCTTTAAATAACAGTGCCTTTGCAAATTCACTGAACTCTCCACAAGCACCCACAGTGTGTGTACTACCTTGGGTGATAATACAATAAAATATCCATACATTTCCACAGCAGGGAGCAGAAATGCCCAGGAATAAAGTAAGGCCCTTGGGTGGCTTAGTAGAAGAGTGGTCAGCACACTTTGGCCATGGAGGAAAGGTATTAGCTGGGGGGCAGGGGGGGTGGGATGTTTGGTATTTTGTGTTTGGGCATTGTTCTTGTTTTTGTCTGAGTTTAGCTATGATTACAAGGGGTCTTGCTTTTGTCTTGATTTATCATGGTCAGAGTGGCCTTGTCTGATGTTGATGTTCTGTGAAATTGTCAATGCTCACCGGGCTAGCTGTCAGTGCTAGGCCAGCATCTCTCAGCCACTCCCTGGCTGTCCAGGAGCTGATTTTCTGTTTTACAGCCTCTTTTGTGGAGGCTGACATATGATCTGTCTTAGAATCACCCACAGAGCTTTTCAAAAATGTAGATCTCAAAGCCCTGCCCCTGGAACTACCGAATCAATCGTTAGGGGTAGGACCCAGAGTCTATATTTTTCATCAGCGTGCTGCATCATTCTGATATAACCCAGAATTCGAAGTCTGCTGGTCTAAAAAGAAAGATGTCACAGACTCAGGTTCACAAACCTAGATTTGTAGAGAATATTCACAGTGTGAGACATCAAGCTCTAAGCTGTTAGTTTTAAGTTTAAATTTCCATTAGTGCCAAGTTCCAGCCCCTGGATATTATAGAATTTTAACTCAGTGGAACCAGCCTTTGAATTTACAAGGTTATCTGTGCTTAAACATTTTGTGCCAGTTTTAGAAAAACCTCAACTAGGGAGGTCAACCTGTAAATGACAGAAGGGGCTGATTATCTATTACCATAAATCAATAAAATCTAGACACCAGTAGAAAGGCTGCTGCCAAACAGAGAGAGAGAGAGAAAGAGAGAGAGAGAGAGAGAGAGAGAGAGAGAGAGAGAGAAAATAAAACAAGGAGGAATTCCTTCCACATTAGTGGGAACATTTGCAAGGATAAACTCAAATCCCAGAGACAGAACTTTTCACACGAACATGACTGAAATCCCATTCAATGAGACAAACTAGATCAGAGATGAGATACCTTAACCATAAAACGTCTAGTGAGATCAGTGTAAATAAAAACACAAAAATCTTTTTCAAAGGAAAATCCTCAAGAAAGAACATAAAGAAAGCGGAAATGAAGAAGTTAATTTATTCTAAAACTACAACTAGAGGAATAGTTGGCATTTTCACGTGTCAGGGAAACAGCACCAAAAGTGTAACTGAGACAGAGCGTAATAACGAACTTGATGTTGACCCTGATTCTGAGTGACTGGTGAAATCTGGCTCATCATGATGACAAGAACAAGGAAACTTGAGGTACTGCCACTGCCACTAAGTCCTGTTTAGTAAACCTTTTTCTTTTCCATTCAATTTTTCTGCTCTTTAGATGTAGAAGAACTGAGCTTGCCATAGTCAACTAACTCCACCAAAGCTATCCTAACAGGAATTTATGTAATGAGTCTTTTTAGCCTGAATAATGTTTTTTTGCCTTAAAGTCTATTTTGTCTGCAATCTCCACAGGCAGAGTCTGCAGCTATAGCTCATTACTATCACTCTGATGATAATGTTACGTTTCATCAATTACTTGGGAGCAAGGTCAAATTTAGCAGCCAAATCTCCCCTTTAGCGAGGCCATCAAGAGCATATCTATCACCCTCTTCCCAAGGTCTCTTCCCCCTGCAAAAAGCTTCAGTGTTCACATCTTCTCTCTCTCTCTCTTCCCTCTCCCTCACATTCCTCTTCCCTCTGTCCACTTGTCACAGTAGTGCCAGTTACAAAATCCTGCTTGATTCAGGCCTTGATTAATTTATTCATTTAGAGAGGACAATCAAGATAGTGAGAGAAAATCATGAAGACATATAGAAGGGGAAAGGAAGAAACTACATGTAAGACAGAAAGATTATCTGATTTGGTTACATAGATATTACAAACTAGAGGTACATAGTTCTCTTAGAATTTGAGTCCATGGGGAGGATATTGTTTTATTAAGAATCTGATTGTACAAGCCATGACACTGAGGCTTATTTTAATTAAAGAAAAAATTTTCAGCCAAGCCAAAAATAAGTAAATATAAAATAAAGTAAAACAAACAAAGAAACAAACAAACAAAAATCAAAGCCAAAACAACTAACATTTAAAAAACCATTTCTATTTCCAAAATTTGGCTGTATTACAGAGTTGTTGGCCAATCCAAAGTTTTCAAAAATTATTTCAGTTTTGTAAGCAATTCACTTGGAAACCCTACCATGTAGCATGATTCCTTGACAATTGGTTCAGGTTTTATATTTCTTTTGGAAAGTTCAGCTTGATTTCATAATTCATTTACTGAATTTATTTTCTAGAATCAGTATGTAAAAATTCAACTTCATAAACACTTAACAAGATAAAAATGATCTATTTAATAATTTTCTATAGTGTATTTATAAATTAACCATGCTTCTGAATAAAAATTACATTCCTCAAAAAAAACCACTGTCAAATTTAATTTTTTTTTTAGTAAGGTAGTAACCTTTGTGAAATGCAAAACTTACAGATGATGTAGCACTTTAGATAGCCTGCCACCAACCCCTGAATTTCTTCATATGTTTTTTGATCTATGTGTTAAATATAAATATATTTAAGACATATATATTATTATGACTATGTATAATAATACATATAATATATATGTCTTAAATTTATATATATAGTCTATGCTGTTAAATATATATATTTAAGACATAATATATATGTCTTCCTGGTAAATTTTTTTATATTATTTTCATTCATAAAAATGTGCTTTGACTCAAAGACTAATTTGTTTGATAGATATAGCTACAATGGTTTTCCTTTTATGATAATTTGTCTAATAATTTTTTTCATCCCTTAACTTTCAAACTTCTGTACCATAATGTTTTAAATATGTCTGTTTTACATAACTACATTTAAAAAATACCAACCTGGGCACCTGTGCCTTCTGAAGATTGACTTTAGTCCATTTATATTTATTGCAATTATATACATTTGGTTTTATTTCTACCATCTTATTTTATGCTTTCAACCTGTCATATTTCCACTTGTTTCCCATCCCACACATGAATCAGGGTATCCTCAAAGTTACATTTATTTAACTGTAATCAGGTATCCTTTAAGTTACATTTATTTCAAATTATATGTGTAATGGACCTTTATATTTTCTACACTGTGTTTCTTAATTACTCTTTTCTATTTTCTGTCTCTTTATCGTACTATCATTCCCAGTAACCCACTTGTAGAATTTGTATTTCACATACTCATAACTCTAAGCATTGTGGTCAAGTTCTGATTCCTAAAGAATGAACATTGCCATTGGGGGATATGTTAAGAGTCCCATTTTACTTTAAATTGTATGGCTGCCATCAGGTCTCTGAGAAATTTTCATCTCAAGTGACCAACAGTCAAAGGAAGGACACGCCACCCTTCCAGGGCTAATTTACCCTGATCACCTGGAGGAAATATAGCTGGCACAGCTGCTATTACGTAAGGAAGAAAAGAATAATGTTTCACACACAAATGAACCAGTGAGGAGTCTCTTGATGCTTGCTGCTGAATTTGGATGGTTAATGGATAAGTGTAGTAGACACAGACTCAGAAGGGCGCTGTGATCTGAGGTGTATATCCTCAGAATTTCCATAGATAAGCTACTAAGCCTATGAGAGGTACTTGCTAAGAGCACGGAGAATCTAGAATGGGTAATAGAAGGACATGATGAAAACAAAGCTCTTGACACAGTTTGATAGTTGATCCTTGAATAATGCATGAGTTAAGATCACTGACCCCCCCAGCAGTTGAAAGTTCATGTATAACTTTTGATTTTTCTAAAACCTTAGCTTCTAATAACCCACTGTTGATCAGAAGCCTGAATGATAACATAAATAGTTGACTGACACATATTTTGCCTATTATATGTATTATATACTTTATTTTTATAATAAAGTAAGGTAGAGAAAAGAAAATATTAAGACCATCATAAGGAAGAGGAAATGTACATCCTGTTCTTTAAGTGGAAATGGATCATCGTAAAGGTCTTTACCTTCCTTGTCTTTACATTGAGAAGACTGTGAAGGAAGAGGAAAAGGAGGAGTCAGTCTTGTTGTCCCAGGAGTGGACAGATGGAAGAAAATCTGTATATAAATGGACCCATAAAGTTCAAACCACTGTTGAACAAAAATCAACTGCAGTTGCAGCAGTGGGGAGTGCTAACTTTCTCCTCCAACTCCTTACATGAGATTGCTTGGGAATTGAGACCAACGAGAAACCTGATGATGCTCTTCCCAGATGGGACACACATGTCACAGAATGCAAAATGTAGATATATCTGAGCAGTTCAAGTGGGTGTGCTGTAGTAGACACTGTTCTATGCTGCTTGGTGTCTCCATCTCCCCTCCCCATTCCAGGGCCAAGGTGCTCATTGTCCTGATGCCATATGCTTGGCTGCTGAAGTTGCACTTCTAGTTCCCTCTGGAAATTATCTTTGGCCAAAAGGGTCTATCTTTCCCAAGTTTATGGTCTTTTCCCAAGGGCATCTTGTACCTAATGACTGGCAGATGTTAAGTTATAAAGGCCCAGTCTGTTTTTTTGTTTGTTTGTTTTTCCTTTCTGATTTTTTTTTTATTGTTTCAGGTTAATTGAGGGTACAAAAAATTAGGTTATAATGTTTGCATTTGTTAAGTAAAGTCCCTCTTCTAATTGTTTCCCATCCCCAAGTCCCAAGAGGTGTGACATACACCATAACATTGTTTCCATTAAGTGGGAGCACACTCATCCTTCTCCTTCCTCCCCCCTTTTCCCTCCCTTGTTTCCCCACCCCCACCTCAAATTGATTGGAGTTTTTCTCTTATGTGGGTGTGCATTCGATAGTCTACTGGCTTCATATTGGAATTGAGTACATTGGATTCTTGCTTATCCATTCTTGTGATGCTTTACTAAGAATATCTTCCAACTCTATCCAGGTTAATACAAAAGATGTAACGTCTCCATCTTTTTTAATGGCTGAAGAGTATTCCATGGCATATATACTGCAGCTTGTTAATTCATTCCGAGTTGGTAGGAGTCTAATTGTTTTGATGTAAAATAATTAAGGGCAAGCCTAGCACCACAGATCCCTGTGGGATTAGCTGAGGCCTCTGTTGCAATTATGTCAGAGTGTCTTCTGTTGGCTAATTCCACATCTTTCATATCCTCAAGGTGTTATTCTTAGAGCACTATCTCCTACATGCAAATCTCCATCTCAGAATCTGTTTCCAAAACATTCTAATCAAGACATCATCTTGTTCAGACATTATTGCTGTTATTGTAGATTGCTGGGTTCTGATCCTTCTGGGAGGTTTTGCCCATATCTTGGATTATAAGCCCATGTTCAGTGGAAACCTTCCTATGTTCAGTGAAAAATCCTACTTGGTGGCTCAGACTATAGAAGTGTCACTTCATAGTAATTTTGTACTCACTTCCACCAGATACTCCAGTGATATCACTGTCCCAGGATTAATTTTCATGCAAATTTCTCATCTTCTCAGTTCCCAAATAACTTTAGGAGTATACATTCTATCTTCAATATAATATGAGGCAGCAGTCTGAGATTTTTATTTCTTGGGGAATTATTTATTTATTTATTTATTTATTTATTTATTTATTGCAGTTTTTGGCCGAGGCTGAGTTTGAACCTGCCACCTCCAGAATATGGGGCTGGTGCCCTACTCCTTGAGCCACAGGCACCACCCATGGGAATAATTTTTTTTTTCCTTTTTTACTGCCTAGAATACCAAACGTCACCATCTCCCTGTTAAGGTGAGCAGATTTGTTTTTTCCTGATGTCCCTAAATACTGAGACTATATCACTTTGGAGATACCAGCTCATGAAGAGGTATATGTTCCCATTCAGTGTCTTATAGGATCTACAGCTTCATATCCTGGCCTGATTTTGTGGTAAAAAGCAAACTACAAGCTACTACTGAATTTGATAACCACCCACAGGGAAGCTTCAGGATCAGATCCAAAGCTCTTAATTTCAGGCACCTTGAAACTTCCTTTTATTTTTTACAAGTTGATATACATTAATTACATTTTTCACATGTTCCAAATATTTCTTGGAACTAAGTTTTAGCAAGAAATGCAAGTCATGGGGACACTGACCTTGTAAGTGAAATAGGGGAAATAACAGAACTGAGAAGGAAACGAAAAAAATTCAAACCGTCTCTTTATGTCCAGGACAGGCCCTGATTGGACTGTGCATTTCTTGAGAACAGAAATAGTTTCTTGTTTTGCTATTGAGTTCTCTGAATCCCTATAATCATGCTCAGCAGGTATGAGATGTTTAGTAAATACTTGTTGACTAAATGAGTCAGCAATAAAATAGTTCTTTGTTAAAAGCAGATATTAGGAATTGAGAAGCAAGAATATTTGTTGACCTTCCAATAAATACTTATTGAGTGTCTACTGAGATGTGGGGAAGCTTTAAATGAATATACTCATGAACAAAGAGACAATAGGATGACCAAATATTCTATTAGCCCAGGACAATCTCAGTTTGTAACTATTGTCCCAGTGTAATTATTCATGGCACTCTCATTTACTTTTAAAGGGGTCCCAGTTTAGATGATCATCCTAGCTATGAGTGAGAGGACAAACTATACAAAAGAGAAAATCACCTGCTCAAAGAGATGAAGAAAGGCTTTCACGGGAAAGGCAAAACCAAGCTGGAAAATAGAAGATGGAACTCATGGCATATGTGATTGTGTAGCAGTGCCAGTGAGGAGAGCCTGACAGCCGCACAGGACAGTAAATGCAAAGCAAGGCACACAAAAGGCCTATTTTGATAGAGTAGCGACAGCAAAAGATAGCCTCAAAGGGGTAGGGGGCACAGACCATGCAGGCCTTGTGAACATCTTGTGAATTTTGGAATTATCTTTTTTACCTATTTAATCAAAGATGGAGGTGAAGGAACTAGGAAATTTAGCATTTTGAAAAAGTTCTGTTTGACTACTATGTAGAGAACAGATTTAAGAAAGTCCAGGAAACTCGTTAGAAGGTCACTGTACTAATGCAGTTAAAAGATGATGTTTGCACTCTTTTATACATTCTTTATAAAATGTATAAATTCTTCAAAACTATTCAAAAATGACTGTTCTTACATGCAAATAATCATAATTTTGGAGTTTGCTTCAGTAGATTACTAAAGTAAATTTTTTAAATGTCCTTCCCCCACCCTGTGTGTCTCGTGTGTCTCTCGCTCCCTTCTCTCCTCTCCTCTCTTCCCCCATTTCTCTCTCTCTCCCCTCCTCCTTAATGCTGCTCTGCAGCATTCCCCTCCAATAAAGACCTTTCATATGAAAAAAAAATGCCCTTTTATATATTTACTGCAATTTGATTGAACTGATTTTTAAGATTGGCCATAAATAATCAGCAATCTTCAAAAGCATTTTCAATGGATTGGTCATCTGGGTTCTAAAGGGAAGAGTCTGTGCCATTGGCCATTTCAAATTCAGTACTCTCCCCAATGTCTTTATGACTCTTTAGAATAATCACATTAATGAAATCATAACTCATAGTTGACTTTCAGAAATGAAGATAGTCATTGTATGGTTAATCATTTAGAGGTCATGTAAATAACAAAATATTGTATCATAAGAGACCTCTACAATTTTAAAATAAAGATTCCTGTACAATTTTAAACCACAAAGATTCTAACCTGTAAAAATAATTAAATAAAAAGATGACAGTAGCTTGAAATAGAATGTTAACAGAAATGAAAATAAATTGATTTGAAAAATCTAAAGGAAAAATGAACAAAACCAAGAGACAGGGATTGGCTATAGGGAGGGAGAAATAGGGAAGTATCCAGAAGAGATTTCTGGGTGGATAGTGATGCAATTTACTGAGTGAGAGAACGCAGCTAATTTTAAAATGTAGCACATTTATCTATCCATCCACACATTTATCTCTTTAGGGAACCACCTTTCACTGACACCTGGTATTTAGCATGTACTGTGGGTAATCACAAATATGTTTACTACGAAATATACTGAGTAAAAGTGTAGGAATGTGCATTTATATCAGTTATCATACTTTCAGGTGCAAGTAATAGAAAACTCAAATCAAAACTGCTTATGCAGTGAGAACGTTTATAAGTCCTGAAGTGGAGAGCTCCAGCTTGGCTGATTCAGTGGTCTTGATGTCGTCAAGGATGTTGGTTCTTTCAATCTCTCCACTCTGCTGTTTTTAAGTAAGTTGACTTTCCCTGGACTAGTATCCTCTAGGTTGATGGTTGTAAGATTGTTACCCCAACTCCATGCACAGGAATCCATGATAGTGTTCAGAAGCAGAATGACTATTTTCCCCCATGCATTTCTTTTTCAAAGCTGGGAAACCTTCCCTATAATTCTTCCAATCTCAAATCTTAGTTCATAGAGAGGTATCATGAACTTATTATTAAGCAAGGACTGGCAAGAGCAACAAAATTGCCATGACTTTCCCAGTGGAAGGCATGGCTAAGCAGAAGAGGATGACTTGCCTAATAAATATGGGAGGTTGTTTATAAGGCAAAAGGATATTTTTTTATGTTGAGTAGGTAACCAAAGTCTGCCATATCTGTGGGGCAAGGAGCATGAAGTATTGCCTTAAAAGTGGACAAAGTAGTTCAGGAGATTGAAACAGAAGTCATCTTGGAGATTGGAGAAGAAGAAATACTTCCGAGGCTGGGAAAGGTTATTAGGTTTATGTCACTCTGAAGGCAGAACCTGAAATTAAGATTACAGCAGCACTTAAAAGAATACTCACATAAATCCATCTTCACCCATTGATTCTCCTAATATCAGGGATCTCTTGAGGCCTTCCTGGATTCCTTCAAAGTCATATAAATATTGTTTCCTATTGTTTCTAAGCTTCACTGAACTGGAAGAAGAATGGTTGAATGGTGTTTTGCATAAAATACTAGAAATATTTGTTACTTAGCTCTGGTTCAATCCGAGCCTGACCTGTTTCTGTCATTACTGCTGGAATAGTTCTCCAGTTCTTGCCAGATTTGAAGTTGTCAGGATAATAATTTATCCATCTTGTTGTTAGATTCACAGCTAGTTTGCCCGACTCCAGGAGAATCTAAATGACTATCACTAGACATGGTGTGCAACTCACATTTTAAACTCGTTTAATTCCAGACATCCTTCCCCAGCCACATCCCAAATCCAAGGACTTAACAGACTACTGTTGTGGTACTGATTTCCCTCTTGCAGAAACCTCTGGCACCACCTGAGATCAGGTTGCCTCTAGTTTTCTTTAAATGAAATGACTTACAATGTTCACTGACCACAGTTACTAAATCAGTCCCCCAGGTCTCTGGGTCCAGAGCTGTCCTACATTGCTACATTCCTCCCATCCTTACTGCCCCAGACAACCATTCTCAGATCATTTCTGTTCTCCAAAAGAGTCTTGATTTCCCAGTATGGTATGTATATGTTCTATTTTATCAAAGGTCAATTTAAAGCTTTTACTTTAACAACAAATCTGTTCTGCACTTTTCTTAAATCTACCTCCTTTAACATTTTCTCCTTATCGTGGGTTTTTTTTCAAGATTTTAATTGGAAGTATTAAATTACCCTCTTGATCTTCCTCTTCCTCCAAGGAATGCTTAGAAAGGAAGCCAGGTATGGGCAGATGTTAGGTCTTTCTTAAAAGCAGTCTGTGACAAATAACAAGACACTCTTGTAGTGCAAATAAAAATATTAATAATGATTTGCATGATAAGCCAGGGTGGTAATGACTGGCTTTGAGAGCATAATGTAATGGCTTTTTACAATTGTACTTTGTTATTCTCCCTTTTTTGTTGTTATTTGTTTTTTTCTTTAAAATATTTTTATACTATATTAAAAAACCACAAAATAAAAAAGGGTTCACCCAACTTATGTCCTAGAAGTCCCTCCAAGAGTCTCAGCACCCAGCAGCCATGACTTTGCTCCTCTGCTCAGCCCCTAGCTTATTAAGGATCACTGGAGATGACTCGTGCTCTAGTTCTTAAAATCATACCTGTTCTGCCAAATCCAAGACCCTGAATTTATCCAAACTGTAGAAACATGCTTTAACCACCCGTCCACCAAAATACCTCAGATCAACAACAGCTTTAATTGCTGATTCCACTCTCTCAAATTCTAAAAATATCCATACTTTGTTGTCTGGGGCCCAGGGATTTCAAGTATCACACATTTTCTGACTTTGCCATATTTTTGACATTCTTCCTAGGTCTTCATCTACCTCTCCTGCACCACCCACATTTCTTAACAGGGCCACTTTAATAGGACACTTGAGTATTTCAGTTAACGGATTTGAATCGGACTTCTGGGTTGTATCTTTCTCGGTTGAGTCACCCACAATGATCTTGCCACCACGCTTGCTGGTCTTCTCCACCGCCAGGGCCACCGTAGTGCTCAGGCCCTGCTCGGGCTTCCCCAGGCCCTCGTGTTCTTGGAAGCCATACTTCTGCATGATCTTAGGTGCCGCTGTGCCCCCCATGTTAGCAAGGAAGGAGTTGCAGGGCCCAGTGGGAGACCTCGGTCCGTCCTGCTCCTCATACATGGGGGTGGGATGGAGGCAGGGGTGGGTGGGATAGCAGCCTTGGAAGACTGTGAGCGAGGTCACAAGCCCGAGACCCCTTCGTAAGGAAAACCTGGAGGTAGCTCTTTGTCTTTCTCCCCGAGAGGTGGGGGGCGCATGCTTCTTGTCCTCCTCCCTCGCTCGTAATCTTCATCTTCATCAGAATCTGGACCTGGTCGTCTTGAAAACCCACTGGTTTCAACCTGTCTTTCCGCCGCCTCCCCTCCCTTCCATTTCCTTGTGCCTTCCGAGCAGCCGCTGTGCCCGCCGCTCCTCTGTGGCCCTTCACTACGTTCCCGCAGTCGTCAGGGAACACGTGTCCGCTAAAGGAATCAGAACCTCCCCGCAGAAAACCCGCTGGGAACCGGTGTGGTGGCGTGTCCGCGACCTGCCTGTCACCCGAGGAGACTCCCCGCTTCAGGTCAAGGACTTTGCTTTGTCCTCTGGCTCTTGGCCTGGGTGAGCGCTGCCTTCTTCACCTGAAGCTGAGACTGCAGCAGTTTGAAGTTTTTGGACGAGCCTTCTGTTTTCGAGTCTCTGGTCTCCACTCCCAGGTCATCACACAGGGACAGCTGCTTTTCAATTTAATGCCGGCCCGCCCGGCTGACTCTACCCTGGCTGCCGCGGCAGGTGGCTCCGGGCGGGACTCCGCGGACACCTCCAGTGCCCAGCCCGGCGGGGCCCACCCTCCGGGGTCTATTCTCCCTTTCTTATGCCTTAGTCAGTATTCCTGACTACACCGCCCCAGGAATGCACTCAGAGAACATACAGCAAAATACTTGAGACTGTGACAAGCCTGGCAATTGCAAGCAGCCAGATGGGATTCGGTGGGTGATGCAGGGTCACAGGGCAGTCACAATACGGTCTCTGGGCCTCCTTCTCCTACTTCCCTTTTCCTATCCTCAAAACCATACACATGACTGCTAGCGAATCAATGGATCAAAATATACTTACCAACTGTCTATTGACATTGAGGGAGGTTATTCAAGAGATTCACATTTATTCACATTTTTAATTAGGTACAACAAATCAACAGAGAGCTGATTAACTCAGCCACTAAATGTTGTTTTCCTCATACCCCATAGAATTAATTTTACTGGATTTTACCATGCCACTTTATCACGTATTCATCCTTCACTGAAGGACATAGTGAGAAATGGAGTTATGAATCGTAGTCTACTGGCTGCTGGAATGTTGCTGAAGACACGATCATGACATTATGCTATGTTTTTCTTATGAGGACTCCGTGTGATAACTTGTGATTGATTTCAGTATTGGAAGTAGTCACATTTTTCCTGAGCAAGATTTTTCTTTTTTCTCTTTTAAAAATCTCAAGGTCTCTGTGAATCATGTTACTAATCATATTTCTTTTTTTTTGCATTGGCCACCAGGAAGCTTAGATCATAGTGTTGTGGCTTATCTCTCACAAGCATCTCTAACAAAGTCCATGCTTAACTTAAAGAAGCATGTTTGTGTGTGTGCATGTGTGTGTCCTGAGCTTATTCTTTGCTCCATACTATTTTCCCATAAAATCTCTCTATACTACCCTAACAGCTTATTCATTTTTTTCACACAATAGAAATTTATTTCTTGTTCACCTAATTGTTGAATGCAGATATATGGCAGGTGGTATTCTGTGAGGTGATGTGGGGGACCCATGATCTTTTACTCTATTGATCAACCATCCTGTAGGGCTTCCCATCCCACGCATGGAGTCAGCACTAGGAGGTTTCCTGGGCAAGGACTGGACGCTGCTGCTGCTTCTGCTCCAAAGGCAGCTACACAGCCTCACAGGATTGTAAGGAAAGCTGAAAAACATAATCTAGCATTGTGTCTGGGAAGACTGGTAAATGGGTATAGGGAATGACTAGCAATGTTTGTCACATAGCATAAAAACTAAAAATTCAATTTAAAAATGCCCTGCCCTCCATTTTCCCTAAGACATTTCTGCTAATAGCACTAACTACAATAACATTAGCCCACATAAAAAAATCCCCAAACCAGAGATGTTGGCATGGATGTGGAGAAAAGGGAACACTTCTACACTGCTGGTGGGAATGCACACTAATACGTTGCTTTTGGAAGGATGTTTGGAGAATACTTAGAGATCTAAAAATAGACCTGCCCTTCAATCCTATAATTCCTTTACTAGGTATATACCCAGAAGACCAAAAATCATATTTATAACAAAGACATCTGTACCAGAATGTTCATTGCAGCCCAATTCATAATTGCTAAGTCATGGAAAAAGTCCAAGTGCCCATCGATCCACAAATGGATTAATAAATTGTGGTACATGTATACCATGAAATATTATGCAGCCTTAAAGAAAAATGGAGACTATACCTCTTTCATGTTTACATGGATGGAGCTGGAACATATTCTTCTTAGCAAAGTATCTCAAGAATGGAAGAAAAAGTATCCAATGTACTCAGCCCTACTATGAAGCTAATTTATAGCTTTCATATGAAGGGTATAACCCAACT
>CAUYON010056451.1:0-15085 GCA_963573935.1 Arctocebus calabarensis
CATAATTGTAGTGGTTTAATTGTATTGGCCTAATTGTAGAAGTCTCTAATTGTAATGATTTAATATCATCTAACAGGTTCTGAGATCCTGAGTTAGTCATTTTAGGATTATTTCCCAGGAATAACAAACAATTTCCACAAACAAATACTATTTACACATTATATAGATAGTCAACATTTATGTTTAAATTCATAACCTTGAATTTTAATAAAAAGAATACTAGTCTGGCTTCTGGACAAATCTAGTATAACTAGATATGAAAAATTGAACTTTGAAATTGACTGCATTGGAGTACATTTTCACAACTGTCTACTATTAACACAATTGGACTATATTCCAATTGTCCTTTCCCAGCTCTAAGATTCTATTATTCTGTGCTTCTAAAAAGTTAATACTGACTTAAGTTACTAGCAAAGTCCAGTATAATTTTTTATGCAGCTAACTCAAAGTGTCAGCTGACCAAAGTGTCAGCAGTAAGAGATTAATTACTCTTGAGTTTTTGAGTTTTTTCCCATTCTGTTGAATCTTTCCTTGTTACAACACACCTCACTTTTTTGCATAGGGATATTAAGTAGCAAATTATCTAATCTGGTAACTGAAAACAAAGAGAAATAATGACTTTTCAGAAAAAATGTTTCTCCCATAGCCACACGGTGAACTTAGAGACCGACAAAAAAAGCCAAGAACTAGGCACAAAAGAGGAGGCCTTCTGTTGAATAGTGCCCAAGTTGGAACAAATTTGTTTACTAAAAATGGAGACTAATAAGAGCATTGATGGATTTTGGAATTACACAGACATGGCTTTGAATCCTAGCTACACTTACTTATTACCCACATGCCGTGGGAGAATCACTTCATAACTCTAAACTTCATTTTCTTCTTGGGATATTAGCATCCGTATCATAGGCTGCTAATAAAATTAAGTAGGAAAATACACCAAAGGAACCTAGACCTGAGCTTGATACATAATTCGTGCTCAAATATTTATTATTACTGTCATCATCATCAAAGCTCTGGATCTTTTATTAAAAAGGCAATGTAAATGAAATGTCATAAATGCTAATAATGTGATATCTGTATGCTTATCATTTTTATAAAAATCATTTTTTAATCACATGTTTGCTTATAGATAGGGATAGAGCAAGGATATCAGGTTTGACTTATCCTGTTTTGGAATTTGTAGAACAAATTACTACATATACTGAAGACATATTAACTCCACCAATAACTCAAAGACATTGCTTGAAAGCAAAAAGGGACAGTGTGAATGAAGAGTCTAATGACAGTATCTGAATGGGAAGAATCATCACTGCTGTGTTCTTTAAAAATCTTCTTGAAGAGATTAGAAAAGCCTTTTATTTACTTAAGTTTTCTGATTATTCATGTAATATAGGCAATAATTTAATATAGAGAAGTATACTTAATCAACTAATACAATCACTCTGTAGTAATTGAAATTTTCTCAACATAGTTTATATTAGATTGTTTTTATAAACACAATTTATTTTATACAATTGATATACACACATTTCTCTTCAATATATTGTTTGGTATCATATCATGGCAATGTATCAAACTAATCTACTTTGTATTTAGTAATGAATATATACAGCTAATTCTTTATTATGAATAACATTCTGAAAAATATTCGTTCAGATTAAATTATATATAACTAATTATTTCTCTTCAATTTGTTCTTTCTCTCTCTTTTTTAATTTTAAGACAGACCTTCACTTACTGTATTGTCAGACCTGGGTAGAGTGTCGCGGCCTCATAGCTCACAACAACTTCAAACTCCTGGGTTCGGGGCAATCCTTTTGCTGACTAGACAAAGAGTCAATTGTATTTAAAGCTGATTGTATTTAACTAAAGAAAAGAGATTTTTCTAATCTAATATGACAAACTATTCATAATTTTTTTAAATTATTGAAACAATAGTGTTAAGATAGGTAGGGTCTTTTGGATCTAGGTCTGTTTTATATTTTTTCTTCTTTCTTCTTTTAATTTAAGGGGTATAAGTTGAATTCTGTTACATGTACATGTAGTGGTGAAATCTGGGCTTCTAGTGTACTCATCACCTGAAGAGCATACATCGTCCTCATGGGTACTTTTTCATCCTTCACTCCGTCCCACGCTCCACCCTTTTGAGTCTCCAGTATCTATTATCCCACTCTGCATGCCCTTGTGTAGCCCTTGTGATGAGAGAACACGTGGGCATGTATTTTGTTAGAGTTATTTCACTTAAGATAATGGTCTCCAGTTTCATCCAAGTTGCTACAAGAGACATTATTTCATTCTCATCCCTTAGGGTTACTCTGTGGGGTGAATGTGTGAGTGTATGCATGTGTGTTCTATTTATCTGCTCGTTGGTAGATGGGAACTTAGGATGATTCCTTCTCTGTGTGATTCTGACTTGTGCTGCAATACACATAAAAGTACAATTATTTGATAAAATAATTTATTTTCCTTTAGGTAGATAACCAGTAGTTGGATCACAGAATCAAATACCAGATCTACTTTTAGTTTCAGGAGAAATCTCTTTTGAGTTTGTATTAATGTATATTCCCACCAACAATGTAGAAGCATTCTCTTTTCCACATATCTGTGCCAATATCTGCTGTTTTCTGACTTTTTAGAGCAGTGAGCTGTTGCTTTTTTGCAGTCTATACCTCCCTTCAGATCTCCAACCATTTATTTCACATATATAAGCTCTTCAGTGGCTTCAATACTGGGTGCATATATACTTACATCAATTATATCCTCCTGATAAATTGACCTTTTCATTGCAACATAATAACCTCTTCTCTCTCTTTTTTTTTTTTTTACCTAAAATCTATTTTATCTAAAATAGTATAGCTAACCCTGCTGTATTTTTGTTTTCATTTATGCTGAATATCCTTTTTCATCATTTCACTTGCAGTCTGTGGGTGTCCTTCAAAATGAAGCAAGTCTTTTTTTGTTTTTTGTTTTTTTTTGAAACAGAGTATATCACCCTCAGTAGAGTGCTGTGCCATCACAGCTCACAATAACCTCAAACTCTTGGGCTTGAGTGATTCTCTTGCCTCAGCATCCCAAGTAGCTGGGGCTACAGGCACTGCCACAACGCCCGACTATTTTTTTATTGCAGTTGTCATTGGTGTTTAGCTGGGCCAGGCTGCTTTCAAACATGTAAGCCTCAGTGTATGTGGCTGTTACCATAACCACAGTGCTATGGGCGCCAAGCCAAAGCAAGTCTTTAGTAGGCAGCATAGAGTTGGGTCTTATTTATTCTCCACTCTGCTATCTGTGCCTATAGATTGGAGAATTTAATCCATTTACATTCAAAGTAATTATTAATAAGTAAGAATTTCTGCCGTTTTGTTAATTGTTTCCTGATTATTTTCCAGTTGCTTTGTGTTTTTTCTTTCCCTCTATTACTTTCTTTTTTGTATGTGTGGTTTCATGAGTTTCTGAAGTGCCATAATTTGGCTTCTTTCTTTTTATCTTTTGTCTGTCCATTATAGGTTTCTGTTTTGTGGTTATCCTGAGGTTTACAGAAAACATCTTGCACTCATTCCTGATTATTTTAAGCTGAAAACAACTTGTACAACTATATACAACAACTTTGATTGTGTATACAAATTCTACCCTTTTATCCCCCTGTTCTCTAATACTTTGTGTTTTTATAATAATGTCACAATTTACATTTTTTCAAAAATTTGCATTCTTAAAAGGTTATTGGAGATTGTTTTTTAAAATAGTTTTGCCTTTTAATCTTTGCACTAGAGATGTAATTGCTTTATCTGCCATGACAGTATTAGAGTATCCTGGATGTACTTTTCTCAGTGAGTTTCATATTACCACGTTACTAATGAGCACCCTCTTCCTTCAAATGTGAAGGACTTTCTTTAGAATTTGTTTAAGTCAGGTGTGGTGGTGATAAACTTTGGTTCATCCGAGAAAGTCTTTACCACCACTTCATTTTTAAAAGCCCTGACTGCTGATACAGCAGTCATGTGAACACATTTATTTTTCTTTCAGAATTTTGAATATATTGTCCTACTCCTTGTTAGCTTGTAAGTTTTTTACTGAAAACTATGTTGCTAATAATTTACTTTTCCCTCACTAGTTTCAAAACTCTTTGCTTTTGACTTTTGCCAGTTTAATTATAATGTGTTTGTGTGGGTCTCTGGATTCATTTTATTTGGTATCTTTGGGCTTCTTGGATCTGGAATTCTATTTTCTTCTTCAGGCTGGAGAACATTTGGCCATTATTTCTCTGAATATATTTTCTGTTCCATTCTTTTTTTCTGATACACCAGTAATGTGTATGTTTTTATGTTTGAAAATAAACCATAAGTCTCTCTTTTTTTTTTTTTTTTGAGACAGAGTCTCACTATGTCACCCTTGGTAGGGTGCTGTGGCGTCATAGCTCACAGCAACCTCAAAGTCTTAGGCATTAGTGATTCTCTGGCCTCAGCCTCCCAGGTAGCTGGTACTACAGGAGTCAGTCACAACGCCAGGCTATTTTTTTGTTGTTAGTGGTCATTGGTGTTTTTATCAGGCCCAGGCTGGGATTGAACCCACCAGCCCTGGTGTATGTGGTGAGCTACAGGTGCCGAGCTTCCCATATGTCTCTTAAACCAGCCTTACTTTTTAAAATTTCTTATTCTCTTTGCTCCTTGGATTGTGTGACTTGCAACTTCCTATCTTTCAGTTCACTATTCTCTTCTTATGTTTGATGTAGTCAGCTGTTAAACCCTTCTCTTAGATTTGTAATTCAGTTGTATGACTCTTCTTCATAGTTTCCAATCTTTTGTCGAATTTCTCATTTTGTTTTTGCATTGCTAGGTAAGCACCTTGCTGGCCATTATACTGATTTCACTGTTGGGAAGATCACATATCATTACTTCACTCAGGTTGGTTTGTAGATATTTCTTTTTCCTTTATTTGAAATGTATTTTCCCATTCCTACATTTCCCTTGACTATGTGTTGGTTTCTGCACATTAAATAACACAACTGCCACCACTAGTCTGTCAGGCTGACCTGGCATATGAGATGAATCTCATTAATCTGTCTATCCAGAGATTTGAAGGTGCCTCTTAAAAGTTTGCCCTTGTCCAGAGTCCAGACTATGGTTTCCTGTCCTCCTAGGTGTGTGCCAAGTCCTTTCAGTATTCTGAGGTGGTGAAAGGGGAAACTAGACCATTTGGATGTAGCTAGAAAGTTGGGGTATTAGATGTATCCCCAGTTTATTATATGATCATGTGGAGCTAAGCACAGGTGTTTATCTTTCACTGTCAGTACTAACCCAGGGCACTGATCTATGGCAACTCCTATACTCACATTCAGGATGTACCTTCTGGTCCTGGCGCGGTAGGTGCTGAATGTAGACCTGTTCAGTACATTTACTTCTTTGTTTTCTCTGGTCTATGGCAAGTCAGGAGTGCAAAACTCCAATGCCCAGAGTTAAGTTCATTAAGGAGGCAGTCTTTCGGCTGGGAGCTACAGAATCTATGACATTTGTTCCATGGCAGAACCGCTCCCAGTAAAAATAGGGAGACTCAGACTTATCACTGGGCAAGCTTCAGGAAAGATTTGTTAAGACACAAGTTCTTGTTGTGTTTTGAGACACTTAGCTTACTGATGTAAGTTTGGTGGAAAGCCAGGCGATTAAGCAGTGGCTGGGAGTGTGTTTTGTAAACCCCTTCTGGAAAGAAAATGAGAGCTGTAAATCCCCACCCCCTGTCTGCACTGCTGTAGGAGGGTGGTGCCCTGGAAGTGTTTGCACACCCGTTTGGAACCACTACTTTGTTCTGTGATGGAGGATGAGTCATGTATGTCTAGTTTCTTCTGTTCCCAGGGTAAAGGAAGAAGTTTGGGATGAAGTCCTTCCAGAGGTAACTAGAGAGGCTTCGGCTCTCCATGCTTGGCATAAACCCCTTCTGGGTAGAAATAAAGAAGTACTTTGTAAGAGGGCCCTTCCATCCTCCCTTGGGGGTACACGTACACCCATATAAAACTGCCACTTGCAGTGGTCTAGGGAGACTTGTGTAGGCCTATATTCCCAGAACTAGGATGGTCAGGATGCAAGCTCTCAGACTATACAAGTTTGGGTGTTCAATGTGTAGAAAAATCCCCTCCAGAAGGGCTGAATAGGCCCCACACTTCCACTGGGCCTACGCTTGGGAAGTAGTGATCTGCTTCTCAGGGTGCCTGTGGGCTAATATTCATATGCTCCTTCAACTCCTTGATGCCAATTAGTTAGGACCTAAGCCACCAAGTAGCCACTAGAAGAGTATGACATAATTCTTTTGGGGAAGAAATGTCAGGGTGAGTGTATTTTCAAGCCTCTTCTCTAAGGTGTTTTGGGGGAACCTAATTCCTGAGAAAGTTTCACACTTGTAAAAACTGCTGATATTTCTTCTGTGGTCTACAGAGACTTACATATGTCAGTCCCCTTTGTTCCCAGAGCTAAGAAGAATAAGACAGTTTCTCAGGTTGAAGTTGTGAAAGTTGGGGTACTTAATTGGATGTAGGTAAACTCCTTTCAGGAAGGATTAACACACTGGAGTTATCTCTGGAATCAGTTGGAAAGAAGGCCCAGGAAGAGGTGATTTACTTTTAATACTTCTAGTGGGCTAATATTTGTCCGCCAATTTAGCTACCCAATGCAGATTGGTTAGAAGCCAGGCTGAGTAGCAAGAGGGAGAGTGTGGCCCCCACCACAGAGAGAGCAGCTGTGTTTTAAGGCTCGTCTCTGCACTGCTTCCCCGGGATGGAGCCCAGATTACTTTCATCTTCTATAACTGCTGCTTTTTTTCCTGTGGCCTATGGAGACTTGCATGTAGCTAATCCCCTCCACCCCTAGGGTTGGTGAACTAAGAGCCAGTCCATGGGGAAAGCTTAGTTATGGATGAATACATGAGGTCCAAATCATCCCCACACAGAAGGAAGCTGGGTGTTAAGGATTCCTCTCTCAACTTTATGGCCCTGTTCCTGGGATGGGCCTGTGGCTGAGTATGTCTCAGCTTTTCCTATCCGTTTGCTGTGAATGTTTTCTCAACTGTCCAAAGGGCAGGAGTTTCTCACCTACTCTCTGACTTTCTCTGAGAGAGAAATGATTCATGAATAGATGTTTATTTGGCATATCAGTGGGTGGAGGGAGAGTCAGGAGCTTCCTATTCTGCCATGTTGCTAATACTGCTCCTTAATCTACTTTCTTAATCACTCCAGCCAACATTTATCTTTTCTTCCTTTGAATGTCATCCCAATTGTTCCATGCATTACAAGCATTGAGGATTGCATATCCTGAAATGTAAATGTTTTATGTATGCCTTGTGACTCTAGTAGGTTAAATCATAAATATCATGTCACTTAACCTTTACATAATTTTGCATCATGAGACACAGAGCAGCTCTGTGTGTATTGTTTATTGCATACTCTGTAGTATTTGTAGTAGCTCAATGAACATGGAGAAGTTAGAGAGTGAAGACAATTCATAAGGAGAGGGAATTAATTGGACATATTTAAATTATTTTATCTTTTTGAGGTAGGGTGTCCTTCTGTTGCCCAGGTTAGAGTGCAGCGGTGTCACCATAGCTCACTATAACCTCAAATTCCTGGGCTTACCAAAGCCTAGTGTCTCAGCCTCTTGAGCAGCCAGGACTACAGTCACCAACCACTACAGACGGCTAATGTTTTTTTTTAATAGCAATGAGTCTCACTATGTCATCTGGGCTAGTTTTGAACTCTTGAGCTCAAGTAATCCTCCTGCCTCAGCCTCCCATTGTGATAAAATTACAGGTGTGAGCTGCTATGCTCAGCATAGGACATATTTAAATAGGAATATTTAAATACTCAACAATAAAACAAAATAAGATGATATTTCTGATTTGATTCTTTTGGCAAAATTAGATGGAGTCTTAAAAGATACTTTTCCAACATCAGCTTTCTTCTTAGAGAGAAATAATATCTCTTCTGGTGGTTGAGAGGCCCTAAGTGTATAGATGATATCTAATCCCAGAAAAATAAATGAAGTCACCAGCAGGAGAATATAGAGATAAGAGAAAGTCTAGAATGTAGGCTTTGTAACTTGCAAATTTTGTTGTGTACACAAATAAAGAGAATCCAGAAATGCACAGAAGGAAGAGCCACAGAAGTAGAAAGGCTCAGGGGAGCCACATACCATGAAATATTCACAAAATATTCTCTACATGTCAGCCACCTCCTTGTAAAATTTTGTAATGAATATTTTGTAAATAAAGGTGCATTTAGCTACAATTTTCCATTTTTCCCCATGTATGGCAACTGGATGGGCAACCTTGGGAGCACCCTGTATTTTAAGAAAAATAGTGCAACCAAGTCAAGTGCCGCTGAAAATCTGAGTTAAAAAACCCAATGGGATTTGGAAAAGTGGAGGTCACTGACAAGAAAAGTTTGGTTAGTGGGCTGAAGACACAAGCCAAATTGGAATGAAATGAGGCTTGGATGGGTGGTTAGGAAATAGAGGGAGGATATATTAATGCATTTTCCATAAAGCTTAGC
The DNA here is from genome assembly GCA_963573935.1 of Arctocebus calabarensis. Lineage (NCBI taxonomy): Eukaryota > Metazoa > Chordata > Mammalia > Primates > Lorisidae > Arctocebus > Arctocebus calabarensis. Next base: position 8,528 of record CAUYON010056451.1, read on the forward strand.
TACAAAGGGGAGAGAAAAAATGGACCTCTAAAGCAGAAGGAAATAGGTCAAGAGGACTTTTCTTTTTCTAAGATGGGTATTGTTATAGTTGATTTTGCTACAGAATAAATGATTTTTAGGGAGAGAAAGAAATGAATCAAGAGTCAAAAGTGATAAAGGATGGTCAAGGCCCTAGAGACTCAGAGAAGCAGAGGTGTAATAGTTTTGTTTTGACATCCTCAAATCAAAACTGCTATGGAAAAACAGCAACACAGCAAATATTTCCAACTGTAGAAATTTGGTAATTCCTCTCTAGATCCTTCTTAAATCCTTAATGTATAAAAGCTAGAGAAGCTATCTTCTACATAGCTGCACATATTTGAAGTGTTGTCTAAAGTTTCTAGTTGTAAGCATGTGAAAGTGTGTAAGACTAAGTAGAAGTGTAGTGATAAAGATCAAAGTAGAAATGGTACTGTTAACAATGTGCATACCTTTCTTACTGTCCTTGGAGAAATCACAGAAGCAACTAGGATAAACTTGAAGCAAGACTAAGCAGACTTCAGGGCTACAGGCTAAGAGTAAGCAAAACAAATGTCTATTATATCAAGATAACGTAAGTTACGGTGGACACAGAACAGATGCAAAAGAAATTCACTTTGTTTCAGGAAATGTGGCAACTGTACCTATTCAAATAATCAGGCCAAATCTTTCTGAGAACATCATTCATGAAAATATACTTCCTCACATTTACTAACATTTTGTGTAACCCAGACTTGTCCTTTTGTGGTTTCAAAAATTCTAACAAATTCCCCTCTTACTCATGCCACTGAGGTGTGCGTGTGTGTGTTTACCAATTAAAAATTAAATGAGATTTCATGTGTGAAAGCATTTAAACCAAAGCATGGTATATAGCAGACACATAATAGTATGCTAATTGAATCTAAACATTTACCACAAGGGAAATAAGCCAAGGAAATAAGGGACTATGACATATGAGTATTCGTAAGCTTACATGACTAGGATCTTAGTTTAAAATCTTTCATTTGATCTTGGTTAATCTGATTATTAAGAAGAGCAAACATTAAGTAAATATCTCATAACATCTTAATATTGGGATTGGGATTCATCTTAAAATTGAATCAACACAGAGAGACTTTTCACAAACAAAATGAACTCATTTTTGAGCATATGTAATACTGTTCTCGCTTAGGCTAAATCCCAGGTAATATTTACTTGTTTGATTTATGGACTTTGCTATAGAAATAGGTCTTTATTCTGCATTTTGACTGGAGCCTTATAGAAATAGGAGTTAAATTGAGAAGTGCTACTCCCCATAAACTACTGATCTCACTTTAAGATAAAAATTTGTCTTGATGAAAATGAGTGATAGAGCTTATTGACAAATTACTTATTAGTAATAAGTGCTTAGAAGCAGCTTTGGCTGTCACTGAAATTTTATGAATGAAGTTAACACATTGAAAATTTTATGCAATATATAATTATCTTAAATATATATTTTCAACTCTTCAAATACAGAGTAAGAATTAAAGTTAGAGTTTTAATGAAATGTCTCTCTTTTCTGCTTCTAGGTTTCTGCTAATCTACTTTAAGACATTGCTAACTGGTCACAAGTTACCCAGTAATGTGGTTAGTTTCTGTATACAATTGCTGATCAACAATGTCAGAGGCACTAACTGATTCTATATTATAAACAGCTCAAAGATGAGGTGGGAGAAAGAATAAAACAAGCTGAATTTGGAAGAACTGGAAATTGAGACTGGGAGAAATACAATAGGGAGTGTTATACTTTGAGTGATTGCTTTTTTATCAGAGATTATTTCGTTCTAAACACTACACTTTCATTGCTATGGCATAACCTATATTATGTCATTTGATTATGGGTTACTTTAATCCTAATTTACTGAAATATGACTATGATGAATTATTTTGCTATATTTTTTTATTTTAGAAAAGTAATGGAAAAGCTTACACATTGCAGGCCATAGGTTCAACTAGATACATGTGAGAAGGCTGAAAGGAACAGAGGTCAGGAAGGGTGAAAGATCTTAGGCATTCAGTCCTCCCATTAGCTCTTGCTCAGGAATGTTCAATGAATCTTGCTAAAGCAGGAGACAATATTTCCATTACTCAGACTATGCAATGTAAAGACATTAGATACAGTTTGATTTTTAAAAAAGTGTAAAAGGCAAGTAACAAATCTTGAAATTTCCACACTTTCAAAATATTAGAACAAGTTGTGTTCTGAGGTATGATGCCACAATCGTTTCATAGACATCTCTTATGATTTTGTAAATTAGTAATGAAGCCTGGAGATAAGACACATGACTGAGAAATCACTGTAGATCAATTCTGTAGTCACAGAGGTTATGAATAATTGAGCACACAACACTTGAGTTTTCTGTCTTGCACCTGCCACCTTTCTATGACAAACTGATGACACCTCTTTGAAGTTATCACTTCATTGGCATTTAGTTCAGCTGAAACTTTCCTGGGGTGCCCTATGTTCTCAAGTAAGCTTACACAGAGAGAGGAGGCACCTGATTATAAATGAAAGAGCTGAAGGAACTTCTTTAGATGTAACAACATGAAAAGAATGTTTGTGGAAAGTAGTTATTTTAGAGAGCAACCTCTGGGGCAAATTCCAACAAAATTCACTCACCCACTTATAATTAGAGGCAAAGTCTTCTAAAACAAAGCTAAGTGACCAGGGATTTGGATCTCGTAAAAGAATTTAAGGCATTTTCCTGCAATTTTAGGGAAGTTTGATTATTTTTTATAATTGTAGGGAAATACAATGGGAAAAATCACATATTCTACCTACAATTTCCTCTACTTTGAAGAAAATCTTAGGATATTGCAAATTAAAAAAAAAATTTCAAACTTGAAAGAGTTGACATAGTATATTGTGAATCAAAATATTAGGAGAAAAAATCTAAACATTATGCTATTCATGGTATTTTGATGCTTAGTAACAATCAGCTCAAGGTTAGTATATTACTCAATACATTTTTCAAGAGATATTAGATAAAATTAGCTTTGAATAAAAACATAGAAGATATTTCTGAAGCCTGTCACCTAGATCAGCCCACTAGAAACATATGATTTCAAGAGAAAATTGTAGAACAAAACAATGGTTTTCTTAGTTGTCATTTCAGTATACAAAGGTGAATTCCTATTTACTTGTCTAACAGGATCTTGTGTTAAGAGTCACAATAGTGTTTAAATTACAGTATACTGGGACAGAGAAAGACAGAGGACTAGAAACAGCTTCTTTGCAACTGGGTGTGGCGATATTGGAGAGAGAAAACTCCAGGCTCCTCTAGCTTGTGGGCTCTACCCAGAAACATCCCTTTGTGGGTACAGAGAGGCAACAGGAAATTTCAAGACACCAAGAAGAGGATGAATGCAGTAGAGAAGCATCCTCGATCTTCAACACTTTGGGTGAGAGGCACAGTAACTTAAAGAGGAGGAAGTGAAAGGAAAAAGTAGGGCAAGGAAATAGACAAAAAGAAAACACACATGAGGAAGAAATAGAAGAGAACTTCTGGCATAATGAAAAACCAGAACAGAGAAACTCCTGCAAGGGATCATTAGGTAGCTACTGCAAAGGATTAAACCTATAAAGAAATGTTGGTAATGACAGAAGGAAAATTTAAAATATGGATGGTAAAAACAACAAAGGAAATTTCTGAGATAGTGGAAAGTAGCCAAGAGAAAATTCAAAAACAGAATCAAATAAGAGATGAATGCTATGAAGAATATGGAAAGGATAGGGTTGAGCTTAAGGCATTGAACCAGTCAATCAGGGAACTTAAAGATGCATTAGAAAGTATCAGTAACAGATTAGACCATGCAGAAGAACAAATCTCATAGGTAGGGATGAAGCTCTTGAGCTAACTCAGGCAGTTAAAGAGACAGAAAAAACAGAGAAAACAGAATGTTCACTTGCAGAATTATGGGACTTCATGAAACGGTCAAACATATGAGTTATAGGTATCCCTGAAGGAGAAAAAGAAGACCCCAGAGGAATGGTCATCTTAATAGAGGATATCATAAATGAAAATTTCTCAAATCTCACTAAAGTTTCTGACACACAACTTTCAGTGGGATATTGGACCCCAGGTCATCTCAAAGCAAATACAGCTTCTCCAAGACACGTTGTCATGCACTTGTCCAAAGTGAAGACAAAAGAGAAGATTCTATAAGCTGCCAGGAGTAAGCACTAATTGACCCACAGGGGCAAATCCATCAGAGTGACTGTAGATGAAATTTCTAAGCCAGAAGACAATGATTATTTATGTTTAATCTATTTAAACAAAATAATTTTCAGCCCAGAATTCTATATCCTGCTAAGCTAAGCTTTAAAATTGATAGAAAAATCAAATCTTTTTTTTTCTAAATATCCCCAAAGTAAAGGATAAAACCTAGCTCCATAATGATGCAAAAGATAAAACTAAACAATGGACTTTCACAAAATAAGATGAATAGAACTCCACCACACTTATCAATTAGATGAATAGAACTCCACCACACTTATCAATTATCTCAACAAATGTTAATGGCTTGAATTCCCCACTGAAAAGGCATAGGCTGGCTGATTGGATAGAAAAGCACAAGTCATCCATATGTGATCTCCAGGAAACACACCTAATCATGAAGGACAAAACAAGACTCTATGTAAGGGATGGAAAAACACTATTTCAGGAAATGGAAATCAAAAGAAAGGAGGGATCACAATCTTATTTTCAGATGCAAGTAGATTTAAAAGAATGAAATTCAAGACAAAGATGGACACTTCATATTGGTCAAGGGAACAATACAACTAGAAGACATTTCAATTCTAAATATTTATGTACCCAACTTAAATGTTTCCAGATTCTTGAAACAGATCTTAATGAGTCTGAGCATTATGACATCTCATAACAAAATAATATCAGTGGACTTTAACATTCCTCTTATAGAGCTGAACAGATCCTCTAAACAGAAACTAAACAAACATTTGAGGGACTTAAATATTACCCTAGAACAGCAGTTCTCAACCTGTGGGTCACGACCCACAGGAACTGTATTAAAGGGCTGTGGCATTTGGAAGGTTGAGAACCACTACCCTAGAAACAGTGTTAACAACATTAGGTTATTGATGTGCTATTGATGAGCACATCAATAACCTAATGAATCATCTTAAATAAATTGAAAAAGAAGAGCAATCCAATCCCAAAACTTAGCAGAAGAAAAGAAATAAGCAAAATTAAATCAGAAACACATGATATTGAAAATAAAAGAATCATTCAGAAAATTAATGAAACAAAAAAGATAAATTACAATTAGTTGAAAAGATAAATAAAATAGATTAACCATTGGCCAGATTAATCAGAAACAGAAAAGTAAAATCTTCAATAACCTCAATCAGAAATGAAAAGGGGGAAATAACTGATGCAAGAGGTATAAGAGATTATCTCTGACTACTACCAAAAACTTTATGCCCAGAAATTTGATGATATGGAGGAAATGGACCAACACCTTCAATCACACCATCTTCCTAAACTTAACCAGGGAAAAATAGATCTCATGAACAGACTGACATCAAGCACTGAGATTGCAGAAACAATAAAAAAGCTACCAACAACAACAACAAAAAACCTCAGTACCAAATGGCTTTATATCAGAATTTTATCACACCTACAAAGATGAGTGTGTACCTATACTGCAAAACCTATTCTAAAACATTGAGAAGGAAGGAACATTGCCCAACATATTCTATGAACCAAACATCATCCTGATTCCAAAACCAAGAAAGGACCCAACTAAAAAGGAGAACTACATGGGGCAGCATCTGTGGCTCAAGGAGTAGGGTTCCAGCCCCATGTGCTAGGGGTGGTGGTGCTTCAAGCCAGGCCCCAGCCAAAACTTCAAAAAAAAAAAAAAAAAAGAGAGAGAGAGAGAGAACTACAGACCAATTTCACTAATGACTATCGATACAAAAATACAAATTCTTAGCTACTAGATTGCAGATACTCATTAAAAAAATTTTACATCACAATCAAGTCGGCTTCATCCAAGGGATGCAGGTTGGTTTAACATACACAGATACAAAAATGTAATACACCATATTAATAGTAGCAAAAACAAAGAACATGTGATCCTTTCAATAGGTGCAGAAAAACATTTGACAAAATGCAGCATCCTTTTTTTAACAAGAAAGTTTAAGAAAATAGGTATAAATGGCACCTTTCTTAAGCTGATTGAAGCCATCATACTGAATGGTATAAAATGGAAAGATTATCCACTTATGGAAAAGACAAGAATGGAACTAAATGGAACCAGATAAGGATGTCCACTATTGCCAATAATGTTCAACATAGTCTGGAAGTTTTAGACAATGTGATTAAACAAGAGAAGGATATAAGGGGTATCCAAATGGGAGCAGAGTACGTCAAACTCTCCCTCTTTGCTGATGTTATGATCTTATACTTAGAAAACCCCAGAAACTCAACCACAAAACTCCTAGAAGTCATCAGGAAATACAGTAATGTCTCAGGGCATAAAATCAATGTCCAC
>CAUYON010056456.1:0-36255 GCA_963573935.1 Arctocebus calabarensis
CTGGGACTACAGGAACCTGCCACAACGCCTGGCTATTTTTTTTGTTGCATTTGACATTGTTGTTTAGCAGGACTGGGCCGGGTTTGAACCCGCCAGCTTCGAGGTATGTGGCTGGTGCCTTACCCACTGAGCTACAGGCACTGCCAGGACAACTTATTTTTAAATAATCAGGAATTCTCAAGAATCAAAAAAACAAAGAAATTCCTATAAAAGACAAAATCACACAGGTCTAAAATTTCTCTTCTTAACCTCTAAATGCCAAAAAGCGATGAAGCAATATTTACACATCTTTCACAGTGAAGCAGAGTGTTCTTTCACACATAAAGCAATAGAAGGACTTTTAAAAATATGTTTGCATTCACAAAATAAACATGTAATGTATAGTCTACTAGTGAAAATATTATGGAAAAAAATTTAGGTTTCATTTCCACAAATGACAAACAAGAACATTCAAGCTAATTCTCCTACTGACAACAACTAGAAAAACTGGACAAGATCAAAAACACAACAAAACAACAGAAAGTGTTATGGGATAATTACAGGGTTATGATCCTCAATGAGAAGGCATGGGGAGGTGGATCTGTCACATGAGAACACCCTTCCTCCTTTGCACACTTCTCTATCTGCCAATTCCACAAGATGAGCAAGTTTCAACAGACTCTTTGAACTAGGAAAACAAAATCTGGAATTCAGAGATCTGAAAATCACTTAAGATTGTAGGTCGGTAAGGTCCCAAAAGGCCTTACCCTAGGAGTAAAAGTAAACCATAAGGACAGCAACCCTCACAGGGACTGACGATCTGCCTCAAATCATCTCAAGAATAGACTATTGGCCTTTTTTTCTGCAACACATGAAGGTGACCTGGATTGGTAATGACCATAACCCCTTGCCAGAAACAAACTAAATCCTCTCTGAACCCCAAATTAGCTCTATAGATTTTACATCTGCTGTCTTTCACACACTTAAAAAATTACCATAAAACAAGAAGACAAGAAAACAGCAGAAACAATCAACAGTAGAATCAGAATCTCCAGGGATCCAAAATATCAACTTACCAGAAACAGATTTTAAAATACTATGCTTAACATAGTCTATAAAGCAAAAGGTAAATTAGAGAATATCATCAAAGAACTGGAATACACATATACACATACACACACATATGTATATATATATGGCTCAAACAAATTCCAAAACTTAAAAATATAATATGGGGGTGAGATTGGGATAAGTTCATCCAAGGATATAAAATTTTAGGGGAAAAAAAGATCTATAATAACCAAAATTGAGACTGTAATTGACAGGCTACAGAATTTGTGACTAGGAAGACAAGACAGAAAAAAGATTCATCATGAAACACAGAAAAATGAAATGGGGGAGGGGAGTGTGAAAAGTACACAAAGGATACATAAAGGAAAGGTCTAACATATGTGTCACTGGAATTCCAGAAAGGGCGATGATACGGCAGAAGTCACTTTTGAAGAGATAAAGGAACTTCCAGTTGGAGCCATTAGTAGGAAACCTAGTATTAGACTATCCTTTCACTGGATAGAAGGTATGAAGCAACTGGTGGCAGACGCCAGGCACACATTTGAACACAGGGCTGCAATCCTTTTTAAAAAGTAAAGTATGCAAGTTAAGTTCTGCATTCACCTTGGCTTTCTGCCTGGTGACATTTTCAAGCTGCAGCAAAGGGAAGTGGAACTCAATAAGAAATAAGCATTTTTTAGTGGGAAAAGGAAACAGATTTTCAGTGGGTAGAGAAATCAGAATAAAGAAATGCTAAGGCAAAGGAAATTGGTGAGTAAATGTACAAAATAGAGGGACACTGCAGAGAAGTGGGGCTACAAATCAAGCCCTGGGGTGCAAGGGTGCCTCTGGGGTCCTTGGCTTAATCCTAAACTGCAGGTGCTCACCAGAAAAATTCTGAAAGAACTGACAGAGAACAGCTGTTCAATAGTTGAAAACTGAACAGATTTTTAGAGGTCACAATGTGTTAGGGATACACTGTATTTCCAATGTTGCCAAAGTGAAGAACTTTGGAGAACGTGCCAAGAATTCAAGTGATAATTGATAAATCACATCTTAGGAATAAAGACTGCCCTCTGGGCGGTTAACAAAAATACACAGTCTTCCTTTATTATCCTTTTAATGTCCATGAGACCAATAACAGATGACCTCTACTTCCTTTTTTTTTTTTTTTGAGACAGAGAGACAGAGTCTCAGTCTGTCACCCTGCTACAGTAAAGTGGTATCATCATAGCTCACTGCACCCTCACCCTTCGGTACTCAAGTGATCCTCCTGCCTCAGCCTTCAGGTAGCTGAGCCTACCAGCGCACATCACCACATCCCACTAATTTTTCTATTTTTTGTTGAGATGAATTCTCATTCTTACTCAGGCTGGTCTCAAACTCCTAACAACAAGCACTCCTCCTGCCTCAGCCTTCTAGAGTGCTAGGATTATAGACATGAGCTACTGTTCCTGGCCTCTATTTCTTTTCTGACGTTAGACATTTGTGTCTTCTCTCTGTATCTCTTTTTTTCTAGGTTAGCCTGGATAGAAGTTTATCAGTTGTATTGACATTTTCAAAAAAAACTCAGTTTTTGGCTTTATTGATTTTCTCTATTGTTTTTCTGTTTAAAATTATACTGAACTTTTAAATAATTTTATTATTTCTTCTGTTATGCTTACTTATATTGCTTTCTCTGATTTCCTAAGGTAGAGCATAACTTACTGATTTTAAGCATTTAAAAAAATTTTTTTTAATTTTTCTTTGAGACAAGAGTCTTATTCTCAATCACCCTGGATAGAGTGCCATAGCATCGTAGCTCACAGCAACCTCAAACTCTTGGGCTTAAGTGATCTTCTTATCGCAACCTCCTGAGTAGCTGGGACTACAGGCACCCCCCACAATGGCTAGCTAGTTTTTCTATTTTTAGTAGGGATGGGGGGGTCCCACTTTTGCTCAGGCTGTTCTCAATCTCCTGAGCTCAAGCAATCTACCTGCCTCGGCCTCCCAGAATACTAAGATTACAGGTGTGAGCCAATGCACCCAGCCCAACTTAATGATTTTAGATCTTCCTTCTTTGTAATCTTTTTTAATGCTATAAATATCCCTCTAAGCACTGTTTTCACTATATACCACAATTTTGGAAATGCTATAGTAATAGTTATGAGGTCTGACAATGACATTCATGAATTCATTCTAGCAAAAGTGCTACATACCTCATTGCTGAATATCATTACCATCACCTTCACCCTCCCCCCCTTGGGAAGCCAAGCAATTTCAAAGCAATTTTGTAACTCTTTTTCTGGAATGGTTGTCAAAGCTGTCACTGTGCACAGTCTGACAATAAAGTTCATGAACTCATCCTAGAAAAAGTGCTTTGAATGGTGAGCGAGGTGCTGGTGTCAGCACACAGCTTCCCAAGCAGAGTACTTTGAAGGTGGCCATAGTGATATTCAGTAGTGAGGTAGGCAACACTTTTTCTAGCATGAGCTCATGAATTTAGTTGTCAGAGCTTATATGCGTTAGGACTGCAGGCAAAACTGACATCTGACTTAACAAATGATAAAACTAAACCCTTGAGCAGGGCCTGCGAGTGGGAAGGGTGATAAAGAGAACTGAGTTGATAGGTACAAACATACAATGAAATATTAATAGGAAGAGTAAGTTCTAATGTTTAATAGCAGAGTAGGGTGACTATTACAAACAACAATGTATTATATATGTATACATAAAATACATATATATGTGTGTATGTAGAAGAGAAGACTTGAAATAGTCCCCATGCAGAATGATGACAAATATTTCAGGGGATGGACATCCCAAATACCTTGATTTGATTATTACACAGTCTAAGCATGTAACAAAATATCACGTGTACTCCACAAATATGTAAAACTGAAAAAATTTTGTAAAGACCAGAAGCCAGGAAGGTTATGAAATCTAAAATTTTAAAATATAAATAAATAATAAAACTAAGCCCTGACAGGAAAAGGTGATCCACCAATAACTTCATTCCAGCAAATGCAAAATACCAGATTCAGTAATTTTTAGAGGAAATGAGATAGTCCAGAGTCTCTATCATAGAATTCTTTACAATGCCTGTCATACAAGAAAGAATTTACAAGACATGTGAAAGGGCTACAAAATGTGACTCCTAGTCAACAGAAAAAAGTCAGAGAAAGATGACTAGACTCATATGAAATTAGGAGTAAGTCCTTTAAGGATGTTAAAAATAAGTACCTTCATATGTTAAAAATATAGAGAAATGAATCATTAACATAATTCCAAATGGGAAATGAAAACTCTAAAAAAGGATAAAAAGAAAATTCTAGAGCTAAAAAATAGAATGCTTAAAGCTAGTAATTGATTGGATGGTCTTTTTAAAAAAACAAATTGGAGACGGCAGAAAAAAGGATCTATAGACTTGAAGACAAATTAATATAAATCCAAACTAAAGCACAGATAAACTTTTTTTCAAAATCTGGAATAGAGTATCTAAAACTTTTGGGACAATATCAAATATTTTTTAAAGTTCCAGAATGTGAGAAGAAAAAGAAAGGGAAGGAATAAATTTCTAGAAAGGATAATGTCACAAATTTTTTCAAAACTGATGAACACAAAACCACAGATTCAAGAAGCTCAGCAAACCCCAAGCAGAATAAATACAAAGAGCACCACACTTAGGTAGATGTTAACAAAAGTACAAAATAACAAACATGAAGAGAAAATCTTAAAAAGAGGCAGAGAAAAATATCACACTACATTCAGAGATGCAATCGTAAGAATGATACATAATCTCCAATCAGAAATATTCAATTGACATCTTTAAAAAGTTAAATGAGAAAAGCCTTGTAATATTCTCTACTTACAATGGAATTATAATAAATAGCAAAATAAAAAGGTAACTACAACCTAAAATAAAATCACACTGTCCTTAATAACACAGGCAAAGAAAGAAAGATCAATAGAAATTTTTTAGTATTTTAAAATGAGTGCTAGTCAAAACACAATGTATCAAAATTTATGAGATGCAAGTAAGGTAGCACTTAGAGGGAAATTGATAATTTTAAATAAATAATCACAAAATTTTTAATGTTGAAACTTAACAGTCTAAGCTTTCACTCCAAGAAGCTAAAAAAAGAGGAGAAATTAAACTCAAGAAAGTTAAGGGAAGAAAATAGTAAAGAGAAAGGCAGCAAGGAATGAAAATAAAGAACATAACATTTATTGATTTATTTATTTAAGACAGTCTCAATCAGTCGCTCCGGGGTTGAGTGCTGTGGCACCATAGCTCACAGCAACCTCAAACCCCTGGGCTCAAGTAATCCTCCTGTCTCAGCCTCCCAAGTAGCTGGGCCTACAGTAGCCATCACAATGCTCAGCTAGTTTGTCTATTTTTTCTTACAGATGGGGCCTCACTCTTGTTCAGGATGATTTCAAACTCCTGAGCTCAGGTGATCCACCTGCCTCAGCCTCCCAGGGTACTAGGACTACAGGTGTGAGCCACCGCGCCAGGTCATTTTTATTATTTTTTTCTCTGTTTTTTGCTTGCTTGTTCGTTTGTTTTAGTTTATCTAATTATTTGATAGATTTAATGCCTATTCAAGATAAAAGCCATACATCAACTGGAAATAAATGAAGTTTCACAAAACTAATATAAAGGAGATCTGCAAAACCCTATAGCTTGATACTTATGGCAAAATATTCCCTCAAGTTAGGAACCAAGCAATGGTATCCATTCTCATCACTTCTACTCAACAGAAATTCTATGCTGAAGGTCCCAGACACTGAAACAAAGGAAAACAACCCAGCAATAAATGATATAAAGATTGAAAAGGATATAGCACAGATGATACTATCGTCTATACTGAAAATCCAACTATCCAACAAACTATTGGAACTAATAATTGAATTTAACAACCTCATGGGATAAAATATCAACTGTTAAAATAAGCTGGATTTCTTTATACTAGCAATGGACTACTGAAGTTTTAATTTTAAAATAATGCCATTTATAATAGCATCAACAAATTTCCACACATAGGAATTAATTTAATGAAAGAAATGCAAGAATTCTACTCTGAACCCATAGAGCACGACTGAGAGAAATTTTTTTTTTTTTTTTTGAGACAGAGCCTCAAGCTTTCACCCTGGGTAGAGTGCAGTGGCATCACAGCTCACAGCAACCTCCAATTCCTGGGCTCAAGCGAGTCTCCTGCCTCTGCCTCCCAAGTAGCTGGGACAACAGACACCTGCCACAACGCCTGGCCATTTTTTGGTTGCAGCCGTCATTGTTGTTTGGCGGGCCCAGGCTGGATTCGAACCCACCAGCTCAGGTGTACATGGCTGGTGCCCCAGCCCGTTGAGCCACAGGCACCGAGCCGACTGAGAGAAATTTTAAAAGACCTAACAAGTGGAGAGATATCTCACTCCACTGCATGGATTAGAAAATGCATCATTGTTAAAATATCAACTCTTCCTAAACGGAACCATAGGTTTAACACAATCAAAATCAAAATCCTAGCAGGATTATTTGCGGCAGCAATTGAAAGCTGATACTAAATTTTTATGGAAATGAAATAGCCAAGATGATCAAAGTAATGGAACAAAGAGTTTTGAACTCTCTGACTTCAAAACTAGAAATCAAAAGTATTTAACATAGTTTTATTGATATACAGATAGACATACTGACTGATGAAACAAAATAGAGTCCAGAAATATACTCACAGGCATATAACCAAGGGACCAATAAATTCAAAGGGGAAAGGATCATTTTTTCAACAAAGTGTGTTAAAACAATCCACAGGAGATAAATGACCCATACTGACCATTCACAAAGATTAAACTTAAGAAGGATCATAGACCTAAATGTGTAAGATAAAGCTATAAAGCTTCTGGAAGAACGATATCTTTATAACCTTGGAGAAGGCAAAGATTTTTCATACAACAAAATAGAAGCACTGACCATAAAAGAAAAAAAATGATAAATTTAATTTTATCAAAAGTAAAAACTCATACCCATCAAAAGACACTGTCAGGAAAGTAAAACAGCAACCCTTTTGACTGGAATGAAATATTTGTAATATTTAAGTATGGCAAATAACTCATTTCAGACTAAATAAAGATCAACTACATACCACAATAAAAAAGACAAAGAACCCAATTAATAATTGGAAAAAGACGTTATCTGGTATGTTATAAAATTAAGATAGATAAATGACAAATATGTTTATAAAAATGGGCTAAACATCAGTGATCAAAGAAATGTAAATTAAAACCATCAGATACACACCCACCAGAATGACTAATTCTTTTTTCTTTGAGACGGTCTCCCTCTGATGTCCCGTAGAGTGCAGCGGCATTATTGGCTCACTGCAACCTAGAATTCCTAGACTCAAGCAATCCTCCTGCCTTAACCCTCCCAAGTAGCTGGGACTAGGATCCGGCTAATTTTTTCTATTTTTGGTAAAGACAGAGTCCCACTCAAGCTGGTCTTGAACTCCTAAACTCAAGTGATCCTCCTGCCTCAGCCTTCCAGAGTGCTAGAATTACAGGCACAATACAACATGCCTGGCCAGAATGGCTAAAATTAAAAACAGATATAATTGCAAGTGTCAAGAGTATAGAGCAACTGAAATTCTTATACATTGTTGGATGAAATGTTAAACAGCACAATCACTTTAAAGAAGTGTTGAGACATTTCTTAGAAAGTCTATTCCAGCAATTCCACCCCTAGGTATATACCCAAAAGAAATAAATGTATATGTTCACAAAAGACACATGTAAGATGTTCATAGAAGCTTTATGTATATTGGCTCCAAACTGGAAACAACCCAAATATACAGCAAGAGGAGGACTGATTAAACAAACTGTGGCGTATTCATACACTGGAACACTCACCTAACAATAAGAACTACTAATATCCTCAACAACATGGATTAATCTCAGTAGCATTGTGTTAACTGAATGAACTCAGACATGAAAAAACACATAGTGTTTGATATACATTTATATGGATACCTGAATTAGATGAATATGAATTATGTAGAAAACAGAGTAGAGATTGCCTCAAGGCAGGAGAAGGAAGTGCTGATTGGACGACAGATATTATTATGTTCTGAGGCCAAAGAAACATTCTACTTTCTTTATCTGGGTAATGATTACATGAGCATTATATATTTGTCATAATTGATCTAGCTGTACATTTGATATTTGTGCACCTAACCATATATAAAATATACCTTAATGAAGCACTGTTATCACTAAGCAAAGAAAAATAATGCCTGACAATTTTCCAAATTGACTAAAGATATCAAGCCAAAGATCAAGAAATCCTATTAATCCCCCCAAAAGACAAATATAAGTAACATCATAAATAGATATATCATAGTAAAGCTGCCAAAATCCAAAATAAGGAGTAAAAAAAATTTTTTTGGAGATAGACTCTTACTTTGTCACCCTATGGACAGTGCTATAGCGTCATAGCTCACAGCAACCTCAAACTCTTGGGCTGAAGCGACTCTCTTACTTTAGCCTCCCCAGTAGCTGAGACTACAGGTGGCTACCATAACACCCGGCTGTTTTTCAATACAGGATCTTGCTCTTACTCAGCCTGGTCTGGAACCCTGGGCTCAGGCAATCCACCCACCTCAGCCTCCCAGAATGCTAGGATTACAGGTGTGAGCCACCACGCCCGGCCTAGGAGAAAAAAATTTTAATGAAGAAAAAAGGCAGTTTACCTTCACCAGAGCAAAAACTGACAACTGAATTCCCAATAGAAACCACGAAAATGAGATTATGAAATACCTTCACAGCATGGGAATAAAATGACTGCCAGTCAAGAATTACATACACCAAGAAAATATCCTCATGAAATAAAGGTAAAACAGACATTTTCAATCATGTTGTCAAAAAATCAATAAAAGAATTTTAAAAAACAGACATTTTCAGATAAACACTAACTGAGCAAATTTATCCCTAGCAGTATGACACTGAAGGAAATATAAATGGACATTATTAAAGAAAGAAATTTCCATCCCGGATAGAAGCTTATAGATAGAAAAAATGAAAAAGAGCAAGAAAAAAGAAAATCTAAGAACTAATGACTACATAAAACAATAACAATTACATTAATACATCATTACGTATACAGTATATATCAGTGGTTCTCAACTTTCCCAATGCCATGATGCATTTTCATTGTTACAAAGGGGTCGCAACCCACAGGTTGAGAACCACTGGTATATATCGTAAAGCATAGCATGAAAATCAGGAAGGAGTACAAGGAGTTAAAATCTTTTGTCACTTACAGAAGAAGGCAAATGTATTATCATATACTGGACACTGATCAGTCAAGAATGGATGGTATAATCTCTACAGGGAATGAGGAACAAATAATAGAGGACTGAATAATTTACTACCACAAATATCAGGAAAGAAATACTTCAATATACTTGGTGCAAAAGAGACTAAAAAAGAAACCAATACAGAAAGGGCAGAAAAATAGAAGACAATAGAAAAATTGTGGATTTAAAACCAACTATTTCAGTAACTACCATGTATATTACAGATACATAGGCCAAAGAAGCTCTAGTTCAAAGGCAAAAATCATGAACATTGAACTTAAAAAAGCAGCATGAACTATATGCCACATAAAAGACACATATGAAATATAAGACTACAAAAAAGTTAGAAAATTAAAAGACCAAAAAGTTATATTATGAAAACAGTTGTAAAAGATGCTGTAGCTATATTAAGATAAAGTAGATTTTGGGCGGTGCCTGTGGCTCAGTGGGTAGGGCCCCAACCCCATATACCGAGGGTGGAGGGTTCAAACCCAGCCACGGCCAAACTGTAACAAAAAAATAGCTGGGCGTTGTGGCGGACGGCTGTAGTCCCAGCTACTCAGGAGGCTGAGGCAAGCGAATCACTTGAGCCCAAGAGTTTGAGGTTGCTGTAAACTGCGCTACCACAGTACTCTACGGAGGGTGACATACTGAGACTTAAAAAAAAAAAAAAAAGATAAAAGTAGATTTTAACACAAAAACCATGAGAGATAAAGACATGCATTTCAAAATGGCAAAAGTTTCATTAACTAGGAAAATATTGCATTCTAACTTCATATTCACTTAATAATGCAGTACCAAAATATATACAACAAATGTTGACAGATTTACAAGGAAGAAAAGACAAATCCACAATCATAATAAGAGATTTTAACACTCCGCTCTTGGTAATAAATAGAAGAAACAAACAAAAATGCAATGAGGATATAGGAGTTTAGAACTATACAACTAACAACTTGGTTTAATTGACATATATAGAACACTATACAAGCAACTGCCAAATACGAGTTCTTCCTAAGCACACAGAAACATTTATAAAAATAAATAAATAACATAAAAAATACTTAGGAATAAACTCCATGAGAGATATGCAAGACAGCTACACAGAAATCTATAAAACAGCATTAAAAGCAACTGAAAAAACCTAAAAATAATAAATAAATGAAGAAAGACACCATGTTTATGGATTGGAAGATTCACTATTATAAAGATGTCACTTGCCCAGGTTGATTATTCCAACATAGATTAAGACAATGCAATCAAATCCTAGCAGTTTGAGTGTTTGTATACGTATATACTTAACAAACTCTTTAACTTAGTAAAGAGCTAGGAATAGGCAAGATATTCTTTTTTTTGAGGCACAGTCTCACTATGTCACCCTTGGTAGAGTGCCATGGTATCACAGCTCACGGCAATCTCAAACTCTTGGGTCCAAGTGATTCTCCTGCCTCAGCCTCCCAAGCAGCAGGGACCACAGATGCCCACCGTGACGCCTGGCTATATTTTTTGGTTGCAGTTGTCATTGTTGTTTACTTGGCGCAGGCTGGGTTCAAACCCACTGACTTCAGTGTATGGGGCTGGTGCCACAACCACTGTGTTACGGATGCTGAGTCAAGATATTCTTGAAAGAGGAGGAAGAAATGGAAGAGAAGGAGAAGGAACAGAGAGAGGGGAAAGGAGGTGAGGACAAGGGGAAAAAAAAGTGAGCAGCACAAACAATACAGTGGAAGGACTTGCACCGCCAAATATCAAAGTTTATTATTAAGCTACAGTAACTCAGACAGTATGGCATTGGTAAAAGGAAAAATATACCAATTGAACTAAATAGCATATCCAGACACAGAACCATCCTTAATGATGTTGAGTCAATTAGCTATCCATGAGAGAAGAAATGGCCATTACCTTATACCACATAGAAAAATTAATTCCAGATACATCCAAAAGATAATGACAATTAGAGGAGATAACAGAAATATACATAATAGGGGGGTAGAAAAGGATTTTCTTAGGATATAAAAAGGAGTAAATGTAAAGAAAAAGTTTGCTAATTCTCCAATAAAAATAAGAACTTCAGCTGAAGAGAGTCAAAAATAAGAGATATTTGCAACGTATACAATTGGCAATGATTATAGAAAGAAGAACCCAACAACCAACAAATATTTGAAAAAGTGTTCAACTTGGTTAGTTATCAGGAAAACACAAATTATAGCCACAACAAGATACTTCTACACAGCCTGGGAAATGAGTAACTTTTAAAAGCTAAGAAAACAGAGTATTGCCCACAATGTGGAATATAAAACACAAGAGCTCTCACACACTGCTAATGAGAGTACAAATTAGTACAACTGTTTTGGAAAACTGTTTGCCATTATCCATTAAAGTTGGATACATGCGCACCCTCCAATCCCACAGTTTCCCCTTAGGCATATACATAACCAACATGTACGCACCAAAGGACATATAGAAGAATGTTCATAGCAACATTATTTGTAATACTCAAAAAAAGTGGGAAAACCCAAATATCTATTAGTAACAGAATGCATAGGTAAACTATGGTACATTAATTTGGTAAAATACATACTGCAATAAAAATTAACGAAGTACACCTGTTTTCTTGTACCCTCAATGAATCCCCAACAATAAATTTTTTTGAAAAATTAACAAAGTACAATTACCCTCAACACCATGAACAAATCACACACACACACACACATAAATTATTCTATTTCTATAAAATTCAAAAACAGGCAAAACTCATCTCTGATGTTGGAAGTCAGGACAGTAGTTACCTTTGGGGTAGTCTTTGAGAGGGAGCACGTGGTGAGAGGTACAAATGTTCCACGTACATTTATAATTTGTGTTTTCCACATGTGTACTCAGTATAATGCACCCACAAGAAAGTTTTAAAACATTTCTAACTATGTAGAGGTAGAATGAAGATAATAAATGATATCTAAGAAGTCAACAATGGGAAAGTTATGACAAAATGACGGGTTGACTTTCTCATACTTGTATACAACTCAAAAATCCAAATGTACTAATGTAGGGTTCGATATTTGGTATCCTCGCCCCAAGTTTAACCCTTGTAATACCACCTTGAGTTAAGTCTCTACCTACTTTTGCAAAAATCTCGGCTTTTGAAAGGTAGAGCGTGTGCCACACCTTTTGTGGCCCAGTTCAAATGGAAACTAAACAATAACTGAGGCTGTTCTTTGCTACCAAAGGCTAAATTATTTACTAGTTCAGACACTAAGTAGAAAATTCCTACATAATTTCTTTCTTCCCCCATAGACGCAGAGCTGCATAAAACAACATAATGGTTATTTTAACTGTCAAGAAATTTCAGTTGTCATTTTTTGCACTTTTTTAAACAGAAGAAAAACCATTTAAATGATACACATCTGCATGGGAGTCCCACAAAATATGAGACTCCGATTATTCCTCTAAGACTCGTACTTAATGACCAAAATGAATGGAGGAGTTGTTGCTGATACATACTAATAAGCCAAAAGAGGCAAACATTGCAGATTACCAAATCCTCATTAGTTGATCTTCATATGAGCTGCAAATATTCCTCTGTCAACTACGTTTAAAAATCAGTACGTTATTTACACACACACATATAGTTAAGATAATGGGGAGTTACTAGCAGCTATGAAATCTATGTATGTTCATAGTATCATTCTTTAGACTTCTCTGTTTGACTTTTTTAATAATAAAAGGTTGTGGGAGAGACTTGTAGAATTACATACAATATGATCTTAATTTTATTTTATCAAAAAGCTGGAGAGAAATATATCAAAATATTAAAAATGGTCATTTCTGAGTGATGGGTTTTTTTTTTCCTTATGTATTGCCATAATTTTTCTATAAGCAAATTTTCCTTCTATAACAATATTTACTCTTTAAAGTGGAAATGTTGTAAATCTGGGAAAACATACAAGAGTTGTTGGTACCTAAGAAAGCAGTTCATTTTGAGCTTGTAAGCCCACAAAATCCTTCTTCCATGAAATGTTTATTATGAAGTCTATTTGGGGCTGTGGTACCATTTAAATATTATTAAAAATATCAAGGTTGTGATGCCATCTAAATATTGGTGCTTTCCTTGTCTTAATATTGTAATTGCTAGCACTTAATAAGACCACTAAGAGCCATTGAAGCCCAAAAAGCAGGCATAAATATCACTTGACTTGAAATCTTTCATCAGAAACACAAATCAGGCCCATGCCCTTAGGTATATCTTTCATGGCAATAGATGTTACAGAAAAAATCAAACGCTCTAGCTGAAGTTCAATTAAAGAACTGAATTGGCAACAGTGATGAAACATTATTAGAGCAGAAAATGTGGGGTTCAAATTCAAGATATGCCCCTTTCTATCTGTGTGACTAGCACGCCACTTAAACTCTGTGTTTCACGCCTTGTCTGCAGAATTGAAATAGGAAAAACTATTTCCCAAGATTTTTGTAAGCATTTGAGTAACTACTTCCCAAGTATTTTGTAAGTATAAAACCGAATAAGCCACCTGGTCTGCAAACTGTATTCAACTAACAGAAGACTAAAACATCAGATATGATAATAAGCAGCTAAACAATGTCTGACAAGCAGCTAGCACTGGATAGTCACTAGGAATCAGAATTCTTTCTCCATAATCTTTTGTTTCCTACATACAGAGAAGGCCATGGTCTGCTAGAAGAGGAGCTCCCGGGGAGTTGGTACCCAAGACAGACCCTGGCAGGCAGCAGCTGAGTAATAACACACTGCTGAAGAAATGGATGAAGGATGCCAGGATGGACTGAAGAATGAACGCTCTTAGACAGACAGGCCTTGGTCAGATAGCCGGACAGAACATGGAAGAATTGCTCGGGCCTTAGGCATAGGCTGGCTATGTCAGTGAAGATAGGTTTGCCTCGCCCTCCCAGAGGCTCTGGCCACAGGGGTATGTGGAAGCAGCTCTCAGGTCACTGGGCTTCTGGGATTCTCTGCAGAGGCAAATTTTATCTCGTGGTTTCTCCATCTAAAACCTGTTTCCCTTTGCTCTTAGGATAAAATCTAAACTCTTTCACAGACTCTATCAGCCTTTCTGTCCCCCTCTGGCTATTCTTCTGCTCTCACTCCAATGTCTGGCTGCATTTGACTTTTTTCCACTTCCTACAGCTATCCTGCTGTCTCTGCCTCCAAGTCTGGACCCATGCAGTTCCTTCTGCCTCAGGCTCATATTTTATCCATTTCCTTTCTGACACTGGTGTACACAGATCCTCCAGGTAGGAGCTTAAACATCCCTTACTCGAGAACCTTCCTTAACAAATAGCCCTCCCCAAACCCACCAGCCATCAGAGTGATCTTCCTGTGTGTTCCCTCAGCCCTCTGCAGAGACTACCACAGCACTGAACTACATGCAATGCAATTTCTGGGTCTTTCCCCCGCGACTAGAATGTAAGCTCAAAGTTATTAAACATTTTAGTCTGTTTTGTCCATTGCTTTATTATCATAAATACTTATTGAATAAAATGGATGGATTTCCACATCTAGATTGTAATAATCTCCATAAAGTATGGTTTTGTGTTGATTCCTGTAGAGTTAACAAAAAGGATAATTCCTGGCACATAGTCATCTAATAAATTTTATTTGACACTGGCTACCCATTCATACCCAATTTAAGTGCTCATTTCAGGGATTTAATGAGAAAGGGTTAGTGTCGAATATTTCAGTTGTTGCACTTCTTATTTTATTAATGTTTCCCATTTTTTTGCTTTTACTTTCAAATTATTCATTGAGCAACATTTAAACATTCTCTACAATCAATGCTACATCAGTGATACCAATTTCTAATTGTAAAATATTTGCTTACTATAATGCTATTGTTACCACTTATTCTAGGTTTAGAGTAAGCCCACCAAGGGCCACAAAAGCTTCATTTCACTAGACTTGAAATCTTTCATCAGGAGCACAAATCGGACACCTCAATTCAATTAAACCCCCTGGAAACATCTTTGTAAACATGAGTAATGCCAACAAATAAATAGATTCTCAAAACATCAGAATACAAACCCACAGTAACTTGAATAATGACTAACCTTATAAATATATGCACCTCTCCCATTCTCAGAAAAATATGCCTACAATTCAGTGGGGCGAAAAGGTAGGCAGGACATCAGAAACTCCATTGCCCAAAGGTTTCTTCTTTGCTTTTATAATATATAAACATAAACAACAACCCAGGACCTCAAGTTTATTTGTTTGTTTGTTTTGCAATGCTTTGAAGTAGATCTCTGGCATTATATTTAAGGTTAATGTTTACTTCTCATGATTAATTACACCAAGAGTCATCCCTTGGAGACTTTGCTGAAAGTGCTATAAGTTTTCTTATCAGAGCAGAATTAGCCAGTCGGGGTTTTTGCTAAATGATGAGCCATTCTACAGCATCACTCTCCCTGCTAATGCCTTTGCTGTGATAACGGCAGCAAGATCTAGGACCCCTAGGCCAGTGGTATAGCGAAAGGGACTGAGACTTAGACAATTTGCTCCCACGTCATAAATCCTTTTGAAATTGATTTTAACTAACTCATGTAAAACGAATTTCAGAAAGGATGTATGATAACTACGGGCACAGTTTAAATATAATCCAGCAAGATTTAAAAATATGTATATACATAAAAGTAGATGAGGCAAAGGTGGCACAAAAGAAATAAAGGTGAGGCGTCACCGGGCTCTTCTCTTCTTACCTGTGTACTGTAACCCCCTGTACTCGCTTATTGCCCCAGGAGGTTTTAAATTGGGCCAATAGTGGAAAAGCATTTGCACAGCTGGAGGTTTCACTTGTGAGGGCCCATAGGCAATCACATACAAAAGATCCTAAAGGGAACAGGAAACATGTTTTGACTTAGCATCATCAAATAAAAAATAAAGTAGCTATTTCAATATAACTAAAGCAGTGAAAATTCCAATGTGGAGGATGAGGCAGGTAATTTCCCCAGAATCTCATCCAGGTGTGCATGATATATTAGATCAAATTAAAACATTCTTTATTATTATTGTTTCATCTTGCTTTTCTGTAAATGATCCCCCCAGATAGAGTTCAAAGTATACTATATTTAACCATCTTTTCGTTAACCAGACTGAGGTTAAAGATTTTAGACTAGCATAATTCAAATTGCCAAGCACAACATTTTTAATTTTTTCCTAATCACCTTTCTTAACAATTCACATCTCTTACTTCAAAGAAGACAGATTCTTAAGCAATGTTTCAAATCAAATAAAATTATTTGTCATGCAACATAATATTCACTTAATCCCACAAATAAGATATATCCAATTACTTTGTCAAGATACTCTATTCTTCAAGTATCACTTCTGCTCTAGATAATAAATAATTAACCAATAAAGAAAGAATTACAGGCTTTGCCACAGAAAATAACAAGATAATATCAAGAAATTTGACCTGAACAACAGTTTTAATATGCAAAAACTTTTTGCTATATGATATAAATTAAATTTGTGACTATATGTTAAATTTGACCCCAAACTTACTTTCCAGACTTCTTGTTTATATTTCATGAGGCATTCCAATAATTGACAATGATACACTATAAGAAAGAAAATATTATTTGTACATGAAATATAAATACCCAGACAAAATATCCTTTGAGATATAATAAACTACTTTGATATGTCTTTTCACTCTAATCATTAAATTAGAAATGGCTTATATTCATACTTTGCAAAATCATATAAGCTTTGACTTTATCAAGCTTTATTCCAAAGTTCTTGAGGAGTATTTTGTGTATCATATTAACAAAGGAAATATTTTTAAAGTCCTTGATAATCATCTTTCTATAACATAAACTTATTATCAATGTAATCAAGAATGACGAAGGAAAAAAAATCACTAACCCAACAAGGTTTTAACAAAAGATCACATTTATTGAGCATTCATTATGTGTTGGATAGTCTGCTAAGAGCGTTATACTTATTATATTATCTCACAACCTCCATGTTATAGTGAGGGAACTGAGGTTTAGTTTCCTATTTTGCCCAAAGTTAGACAGATAGCAAGCAGCCGACTGATGAATTAGAATGGAAATTTTAGCATTTGATCATCGAACTCTATCTTGTACAGAAATTTTTCAAAGCTACAAAACAGCAAGCTTCCTTGATTTGCCTGTATTCACTTTCTTGCCTGAAAGATATTAATACTTTCATCCTAGTTAGCTGCCTGTTTGACACCCTCCCTGATCTACATTCCAGACCTATCATGACACTGAAGCAGGCTCACTTTATTCATCAGTGACCTCTGTGCCATTCAATCCCAGGGACATTTTTCGGTCTGTATCTGACTTGATTTTTCAGCAGCATTCAGTATGAGTACTATCTCCTTTTTAAAAACACTGTCTTCCCTTGGCCTCATGACATGGCATGACCTTCCTATATCACCTATGGTGGGCAATATCGTTGCTATTCAACTGCTATCAACATCCCTTTCTTCCTTGTCCATCTCCTGGAGTAGAAGACCTAAGAGAGAATCTACTGGAATGTTTCTGAGACATGGATTTTTCTCTCTGATTGAAAGAAAGAGGTGGGCGGTGCTCACTGAGTAGGGCACCGGCCCCATATGCCAAGGGTGGCAGGTTCAAACCTGACCCTGGCCAAACTGCAACAAAAAAATAGCCAGGCATTCTGGTGGGTGCTTGTAGTCCCAACTACTTGGGAGGCTGAGGCAAGAGAACCACCTAAACCCAGGAGTTGGAGGTTGCTGTGGAGGTTGCTATCTACCGAGGGCAATAAAGTGAGACTCTGTCTCTTAAAAAAAAAAAAAAAAAGTCGTACACCAAAAGATCTTTCTCTAATGACCCTGACTGGTCCTACTACCTGTTTTTGAATGTGGTTGTTTGAGGCCGTAATAACTTCCATTGTGGTAACCACCTGGAAGGTGGAAACATGAGAGGAGGTCCAAGAAAAACACAAAGATGTTATCTCAGGCCCCTGATACAGTGGAGCTATCTCCAAGACTTCCTATTAAGTAAGCCACAAATGCACGTGTAGTTTATAGCTTCTATTAATCAGTCAAATATAATCCAGTCTGTTTCCTTGGCAAGGTCACCTTCTTCCATTGGGTCATTATCTATTGGGGTTCCTGAAAGCCTGGCCGCTGCACAGAACCACTGCACGGTTCTTGCTGTGTTCTCTCCTGAGCAATCTCATGGTCATACACAACTTCAGTAACCTTCTATATGCAATTCAACAAAGGTTACTGGACGCTTATTTGTAGGCTCTAAGCTCATTGCCTCTAGTTCAAAGCTCTCTTCTGAGCTCCAGACACATAATATAACTACCCAATTACCTCTCATCTCCTCATAGCCATCTCAACGGTGACCTTGAACACGTGTCCAAAATAGATCTCATAATCTTCCCTCGGAACCCTGACCACCTTCCAGTGCCTCTTTTATCAGTGAGTAGAACCACCAGGCATCCAGAAACCATATCCAGTACGTCATCAAGTCCTATCAATTTTGCCTCCTGACTCGCTCTCAAATAGGTCCACTTTTCTCAATTTCAATTGCCCCTGCCTTTAACATGCCCAGAAAAAATGCAGTGATCTCTTTATTGGTCAATCTACATCCAGTCTGGGTCCTTATTGATGGTTCTCAATGAAACCAGGGAGACACACATATACGCATTCCTCTCAGAGCCCTTCAGTGGCTTCCCGTTAAATGTGGGATAGACAAGAGACTCCCTAATGGAGCCCATGTCATCCTGCATGTTCTGGCCCACAAAATTCTAAGTCTAATCTCACACTGAAGCCCTTACTCTTCAGTTTCACAGTGACCCGTTAGCCCCACCTGCTTGCCAGACTCCCTCCTGACACAAGAACTTTCTCCCCAAGCCACCCCCACCTTTTGCAGGCTTATGAATGCTACTTCTCCTTCAGTCCTCAGAGTGAAGTTGACATCCTCAGAGAAGTCCCCTGACTGCCCCATAAAGCAAAATATCCTTTTATAGAATCCTTACTGAAACTTTACTCTTAACTGTATAACTAGTTGATTAATGTCTTCTCTGCTCTCTCAACCACATAATAAGCTTCCTGGGGTAAGGACAGGGTAGGTACTGTTTCAACAACCATGGATGCCCCTGTGCCTGACCCACATTATAGATATTCAGTGATTATTTACTGAATCACTTGGAATTTTTTTCCTAAGCCATCATCAAGTTCTCATGTACAGATCATCCAGTGAACTTTATCTTACACATGGGTCTGTTACATATACGAACGTTATTCAGAACCATCCACTAACTGTTTCCTAAACTCACATGGATGGTCCCTTTGTTTAAACCGCTTCCCCTCCCACAATGCCCTGTGTACCCTGTCCATCAAAACTATGTCCAAAAAAAAAAAAAAAAACTATGTCCATAGTTTAAGATCTATCCTTTGCTCAAGTGGCATGAAGTCTTCTGATCATTTTAATCTATAGCGTGCTCTCCTAATGAACTAACATTGTCTGCAGTATTTGTTTGGTATGATAGTTTCCATATACTACTTTACATTATTAACTAATGATTTATATGAATACACCTGATATTCTCAGTTAGACCTAAGTTCCACAGCAAGCAGCATATCTCACATTTTGCTATGGTTTTCACAATATATATTAAATAAAATGGTATTTTGATGGTCCTTTAGGCCAGACAGATACATAAGGTATAACTGCCCCCCAAATACACATTTGAATACAATTCATATAATAATCAAAGGGGTTTCACACCTAAATAATGGTACAGACTGGATGTTTATGCCACCTTAAAATTCATACGTTAAATTCAAATCCCCCAGTGTGATGGTATTAGGAGGTAGGGCCTTTAGGAGATGATTGGAGGGCAAAGCCCACATGAATGGAATTAACGTCCTTATAAAAGAGGCAGCTGAGTCCTCCCTTGCCCTTTCTGCCATGTGAAGATACAGCAAAATGACAGTCATTCATGAACAGGGAAGAAGGTTCTCACCAGACCATGGAATTTATCAGCACCAGGGAAAATTCTATCCCTGTATATTGATCTTAGACTTCCCAGCCTCTAGAACTACAAGAAATAAATGTACCTGGCTTGTAAGCCGCCTGCTTTATGGCATTTTTGTTCTAGCATTTGTAATGGACTAAGAAAATTGGTACCGGGTGGCACCTGTGGCTCAAAGGAGTAGGGCGCCAGCCCCATATGCTGGAGGTAGCAGGTTCAAACCCAGCCCTAGCCAAAAACCACAAAAAAAAAAAAAAAGAAAGAAAGAAAGAAAAAAAAATGGTACCAAGAAGTGGGACAAATACTGCTGTAACAAATAACTAAAAATGTGGAAGCAGCTTTGGAGCCAGATAATGGGCAGGGGCTGGAAGGGGTTTGAGGTGCATACCAGAAGTCACGTTACTGTGAACGAACCATTAAAAGCAATTCTAGGCTGGACACTCATAGCTCAGTGTTTAGGGAGCTGGCCACATGCTCCAGGTCTGGTGGGTTCAAACCCTGCCCAGGCCTACTAAACAAACAAACAAAAATAGCTGGAAAAAAAAATAACTGGGCACTGTGGCAGGCACCTGTAGTCCCAGCTACTAGGGAGGCTAAAGCAAGAGAATCGCTTAAACCCAAGAGTTTGAGGCTGCTGTGAGCTATGGTGCCATGGCACTCTAGCGAGATTGACAAAGTGAGCCCCTGTCTCAATAAAAAAAGTAAATTAAATAAAATAAAAGCAATTCTAGGGGGACTCATGAAGAAAGGAAGACAGCTGTAGAAACAGCTTCAATCTCCTTAGAGAGTACCTAAACAGGACATTGACAGAAATATGAACATTAAAGACAATTCCTCAGAAATGAGGAACATGCTTTGGAAGCTGGAGGAAAGGCCACTCTTCTTATAAAGGGGCAAAGAATTCAGCTGAATAGTGTTCATGTCCTAGTGTTTTAGGGAAGTTAGTACTTATGAGTGATCATACTGGATGTTCGGCTGAGGAAACGTCTTAGTGAAGTATCGAAGGGAAAGTCTGATTTCTTCTGACTCCTTATGCTGTAGTAAAATGTGAGATGAGGGAAATGATTTAAAGACAGAACTGTTAATTAAGGAGGAAGGAGAACTTAAAGATTTGGAAAATTCTATCCCTGTATATAGAAAAAATGAAAAAGCCTTTTAGGGAACAGTAAGGATAGTCTAATAACCACGTGACCGTTTTATATACAACAGCCATCTCAACAGAATCCAGGAGCTATCGTTAAAATAATTAGAGATCATTTTTGGCCAGGCATTGTGGCTCAAACTTGATCTTAGCCCTCTGGGAGGCTGAGGCAGGAGGATCCCTTGAGCTCAGAAGTTTGAGACCAGCCTGAGCAAGAGTGAGACTTTATGCCTACTAAAAATAGAAAAACTACCTGGGCATTGTGGTGGTCTCCTAGAGTCTCAGCTACTCAGGAGGATGGGATGGAAGGATTGCTTGAACCCATGAATTTGAGACTGCTGTGAACTAGGCTAAGGCCATGGCACTCTAGCCTAGGCAATGGAGTAAGACTCTGTCTCAAACAAACAAACAACAAAAAAAAAAACCAGGAGAATTAACCACAAGGTAATTCAGAAATCATCAGTGCTGTCCCACCATCAAGGGCCCTGGGGGCAAAATGATTTCAGAGGCCTCAAGGCATGCCACCCAGTACCACCTCACACTGTGGGTCCCAGTTCCTACACTCTGCTGCCTCACTCCTCAGCTGCCCTAGGCTCAACTCCTCTGGCCCAGTTCTGTGTGCACTGCACTCAGCAAGGCTATTGGGGTACAGTTGCCTCTACCCAGATTTCAAAGGATGAGGCAGGGACCTGTCCCTTAATTGGGACCTGTTACCCCTTTTTTCATTCCAATTCCTCCCTTTTGGATGGGAATGTCTGTTCTATGCCTGTCCTGCCATTGCATTTTGAAAGTATATAACTTGATTCCATGAGCTCATAGGAACCTGCCTCAGGTTCAATCCGTATCTCATCCTAGGAAAGTCATGGGCACAAAAACCACTCTGTTGGGGTGGGTCTCAGATAGAGAACCAGGAGAGGGGCAGGTTCCCCATAGACAGCCCCAGCAGGACAGTGCCCAGTGGACTCACCTAGGTGGGCAACCTAAAGTCACAGGGCAAGGCCTTTGAGGCCAAACTCATACCTAGCAAAGTTATGGGTGCAGGATCACCACCCAATGGGTCCAAAAGACAGGACCTCTACCCCAGTACATCCAGAAAGTAGGACCTCTGCCCCAGTGGACCTTGAAGGCAGAGTATCAAGTCAAAGAAAATTATTCTTAAGCCTTAAGATTTAATATTATTGGAACTTAATTGGGACCTGTTACCCCTTTTTGCTTTCCAATTCCTCCCCTTTGGATGGGAATATCTATGTTTTGCCTGTCCTGCCATTGCATTTTGAAAGTATATAACTTGATTCCATGAGCTCATAGGAACCTGCCTCAGAATGAATCAGACCTGGAGCCTCACCCATACCTGATTTAGACACCATTTACATGAGCCATTGGACTTTGAACTTCCAAGTTGATGCTGGAGTGAGACAAAACACTGGGGGCTATTGGGATGGAATGAATGTATTTTGCATTTGAGAAGGACATAAATTTGGGGAGTTATGGGGGTAGAATGTTATAGACTGAATGTGTCCCCTCAAAATTCGTATGTGCAATCGTAACAGGCAACAGAATGGTATTTGGAGGTGGAGCCTTAGGCAGTAATTAGGTTGTGAAGGTAGAGCCCTTATGAATGGAATTGGTGCCTTTAAAAAAGAGGCCCCAAAGGCTCCCTTTCCCTCCCAATCTGTAGGGACTCAGCACAAAGATGCCCAGAAAAGCCAGCCTTCACCAAATCCTAAATCTGCTGGTATCTTTATCTCGAACTTCCAAGGCTCCAGAAATGTGAGAAATAAATGTTTGCTGTTTATAAGCCACTCAGTTTATGGTATTTTTTTTTAATTTTTTTATTTTTACAAATACATGTGTTTATTAGGTTTCTCCT
This sequence comes from Arctocebus calabarensis, assembly GCA_963573935.1. Lineage (NCBI taxonomy): Eukaryota > Metazoa > Chordata > Mammalia > Primates > Lorisidae > Arctocebus > Arctocebus calabarensis. Next base: position 23,373 of record CAUYON010056456.1, read on the forward strand.
TTTTGCCTTCACAAAATTAAAAAGGCTTAAAATTTAATAACAATAAGAGTGTTTAAGATAAGGACTAGAAACAAAAATCTCGAAAAGAATGAACGAAGATAAATACATTCAGTTTATGGTATTTTTGTTATGGTATCCCAAACAGATTAAGATTAAAGATGACACTCCAGACTAAGACACCTTAAGATTTTAATATGAATGTCTTCATATAGTGATTAAGAAAATGCCATGAAGTCTATGTCAAACAGTTTGATGAAAATATTTCAGATTGTATATGATGTCAGCACATTGTGCCCCGTGATTGCACTCATGTACACAGATATGATTTAATAAAAATTTTAAAAAAAACTATTTTAATATGAAAGAAAAAATATTTTTTTCTTCATTCTGTGTTCAAAGCTCATTTATTGCTTGTTATGCAGTTAAGTAAATGATTTAAGTGCCACTAAATTTCTGAATATTTTATGAAAATAAAAAATGAGTTCATGTCTTAACACATGACTAACAGCCCTTTTAAGTCAATTTCCCAAAGTTCATCTGCAATTATACTGATGAATAGGATTCAAACAGAATAAATTATATGAAAACCTATCCAACATCACAAGTAATCAAAGAACTACAAATCAGAATAATGAAATATTAATTTTCATCTATCCAACACTATACACATTTTATGATAATAATGACAGATGATGAAAAGTACCTTTATATATTAGTAGAAATATTGAAAAATTTTCAAACCCTTTATTAATTCCTCTTTTGTTAATTTATTCTAAGGAAATCAGAAATGAGGTAAAAAATTTATGCTTCAGGATATTTAAATTTGCCATAGAGTAGCAAATTTGCCACAATATTAACAATGGTTATGTTTGTTAATAAACGATAGAAATGATCCCTGAAAGGTATAGTCTTAACAATGATTATGTTTAGTTCTTAGAATTGCAGGTGAAAGTTGTTTCTAATTTAAAGTTTTCTGTAAACTTCCATTCAACCAATTTCCAGTCTGTGTTCTAAAACTGTGTCCTAATATATTCTAAAAATATCGCTAACTAGGCCAGGCACAGTGGCTCATGCCTGTAATCCTAGCACTCTGAGAGGCCAAGGCAGAAGGATTGCTTAAGATCAAGAGTTCAATTTCAGCCTGAGCAAAAGCAAGACCCTTTCTCTACTAGAAATAGAAAAATTAGTCAGGCATGGTGGCATATGCCAGTTGTCCAAGCTACTCAGGAGACCAAGGCAAGAAGATCGCTTGAGCCCAAGGGTTTGAGGCTCTTCACTGCACCCTACCTGGTGCAACAGAGTGAGACTCTGTCTCACAAAAAAAAAAAAAAGAAGAAGAAAGAAAGAAAGAAAGAAAGAAATCACTAAGTGCCAAGATCACTGCTAATGGCCATGGGCAAAGGAAATTTATTTCAACTCAAAAGCCTGTTTTTTAACACATTTCCAATTGTCTATTCCACCAAGAGAAGTTCTCTCATTAGAATGTCTAGCCTGTTTGTTTGATGTCTTATTTAACTCTTTGTTTTAGAATTAGCGAAGCCACTTACCTGGATTGGATGTGTACTGCATTGCAATCATTAGCATGGATGACGCAGAGAGATTAACATGGGCGGGTATGCTTTCTCTCCTTGACGAACCCACTGAAACCAAAAGTTTTTTGGTTAGACGCAATTTAATCTTTGTAAATACTTGATACTTTGTCATAGAGCATGAATGCTAAGAAGGAAATTTTTTTAAAGTTCCAATCAAATCAATGGAAGTTTTGTACAGATAAAACCGCAAAATTTGTCATAGCACACAATTGCTACGGTTGTCATCATCCACAGTAAAATTTAGTAAGACGCTGTAAGAAGGAACAATGTGGATGTGATGTCATGGCTTTCTCAAAGTTATAGTTAAATGTGATCTCTACTCCCAAAATGTTTATATCTAGATAGAAAATAAAGAAAAAAAAAAAAAAGAATCCTCTATGTCCCCAGATATAAAGACATATTGGAGGTTATTCCAGTAAGAAAGTAAAAAGTGAAGGTTTTTAAACCCAATTTGAATATATTAACTTTTAGAGATACAGGTGAAATAAAAGTTTATGGTGTGTAACTTATCTAGTTATAATGTAAATTTTAAATTACATATATTATTAACATATATTAATTTAAAAGTTATTTCAATTCCCACACCTCGTTAAAGAGTTTTATTCAGACCTTCACATGTAACTTCATCATCAGTGTCCTCATTACCATAGAACCACTTTTTTCGTTTTCCAGATCTTACCATTTTCATATCCATCTGAGTTGTTTGTAAAAAAGCACTTTTTGAATCTGTAAATAACACTGTTGCTCAACATTTTATTCAATGTCAACAAGTATTCAAATACCAAGCATGTCTGTTCCTTCCAAATCCAGCTGTACAATCATGGTTTTCATTATGAACTGCTTTCAAGACATCTTCAAGTGGTGTATGGTGACATCAAACACTATTACTAAATTTCTTTGTCTCTTTTATTTAAAATAGAGTATATCAGGCAACTCCTTTATGTACTCAAAACTAGCACTGATGGCAGTTATTTGGGGTAGTACATCATTTCCCAAGACAACTTTCTCATTTCAAACATGCTAATTGAAAGAGGATCCTCAGCAAGAGAAAATTTATTAGGACTCTCCCAAATATAAAGGAAATTCCCCTTTTCTCAGGGACAATTTCAGAAGTACTCTTATCCTTGGGCTTATGTGGCAAATTATCAAGCATGAACAGAGAAGTGTGTAGCAAAAAGTCAGCTCTCAATGCCCTACCATAATAGAGAGAACACGGACATGGGAAACAAGAAAAAAGCAGATAACCTCAAAATCTGCTCTACTTTATTTTATATTAAAATACAGTATCTTGGGGCAGCACCTGTGGCTCAGTGAGTAGGGCACCGGCCCCATATGCTGGACGTGGTGGGTTCAAACCCAGCCCCAGCCAAAAAAAAAAAAAAAAAATACAGTATCTCACCCATATCCAAAAAGGATGAGATAACTTAAAATAAAACAAATGTATAACAGAGCCATTAAAAGATTTCTCACATAGTAAGAGGAAAATTTAACACAATTCTATTATTTTTTTCTTTTACATAAAGGACTTTGAGCACTAGACAGGACAGAGTGGCCTTTACAACAACTTCACAGAAATAAACAAACAAAACACATCTATAATTAAGCTCTATTTTCCCAGCTTGGTTTGTATTAAGATAAATAGCTTGCAGCTGGGCTGCTGCTAACCCAAGCAGGTGATATTCAGATAGATAGATTAGTTTTGGCTATGCAATTTAAATAAGAGTCAGGAATTAGACAAAAATGTGGAGATTAGTTTCCTGCTCTTAGATGATTAGGTTCATTATAAAAGAACTTTGTGTCAAAAGCTAAAGTACAAGACGCAGTTACCCTCAAACTTCAGGCAGGCAGCTTTCCAAATGCAGCTTCTTGAGGACCCATATCTGGAGATGCCAACCCAGTCAGTTTTGAAAACAGGAAACTATTAATACATGTTTAATTTAAAAACACATCAGATGATTCTGATGCAAACTGGTCTCAGATCTCCTTTTGATAAGTATTATTAGAGGAACGAGAAATAACAAAGGAAATGCCCAGTAAGGTATTCAAGGTTGGTAGGAATAATTGCCTGCCCCTGTGCCTTTTGTTTAAAAAAGAAAAACTCTTGTCTTAGATGTATTCAAGAATACACACACACACACACACACACGTATATATATTCCTTTGGGGACAAGTACTGTCAACTTAGTTTAAATTCATCTCAAATCTTTTTTTCTTTCTTCCAGGGAATCAAACTTTTTAATAATATGCATTTCTCAACAAGAAAACTACTATTAAAGGAGGCCAAGAGCCACTGTTCCTGCAGGCCTTTGAAAATGGGAGAGATGCCCAAATGTCGCAGATGATTTATATGAAGTCTATCTGGACAGTGGCCCAAATGACTTTGTCACCTTTGGCTGTACCTGTAACCCCTACAAATCTGCGTTCTCCTTCAAGTATAACCAGCCATAAAGCCAAACACATTCCCCTAGCTCAAGCCCTAGGAAAGTGGCTCCCATGCTTACATAAACAGACGGTGCCTTGCAATTTCCTAGTCTTCTAACAGACTGAATAAAATCACAATTCTAATGTAATAAACATGCACAGGCACACATCATTTATTGAATCTTGTTAAAAAGGCATGATGTCGACAGATGTACAGCTTGTCCCCATGAGGGTGTAAAAAGCCCAAACTACATACACTTGGAGGGAGAAGATCATTAATCAAAATGAGAAAATTTTACATTTAATATTGTGTTCCAGAAGTACAGTTAAAAGTCTTCAGTCCTATTCCCTACTCTTCCAGCACCACCAGAACAATCCTCGCCGTCATCGCCTCCCTCCACTAATAGTGACAACACCTTAGAATGTTCCTGAATTTCATAGCTCCTAATGTATTGTCATAGACAGCTCTTCTATTATTCTCACCCTAAAAAAGGAAGTATATGGGAAAGGCCATTTTGCAAAAGAGAGATCATTTGCATGAAAGTACCAAGATAATCATTAGGCCTATAGTCTAAGTCACTTGACCTCACGGGTAGTCACTCATCCAGAGTATTTTTTTGTTTTCAGTACCTCCTATCCATCAGGCCCTGGGGATACAATAGTCATAAATGAGTCTTTCTCCTTATGGACTTCAAATGCAACAGCTATGTTGTCCAGTATGGACAGTCATGTGTGGCTATTTAAATTTAAATGGATTAAAATTAGATAAGGTCGAAAATTCAGTCTCACTAGATGCACTGGAGCCACACGTGGCTAGTAGCTCCTGCGTTGGGCAGCAAGGAATCTTAAATGTTTTTATAGAACATTTCCATCATCATAGGAAGTTCTGCAGACAGTGCTGTCTATAGGAAAGGGTGAGCAGATTCCTGTAAAGAAACAGAAAAGAAAGCAAGAGAAAAGATAGAAGGTGAAGATGGAAGGCCCTGGGTTAGCCAGAGGGTAAGGAAGGGTATCTCAAAAGATGCGGTTGTTGCTTGAGCTGAGACCTAAAGAAAGGAAGGAAGCAAATCACCGGATCATCTAGGACATCTGAGACAGGGTAAAGCACGGAGTGAGAGCAAAATCTTAGTACCTTTACAAAACTGCAGAAGCTAAGGCCCTTAGAGCAGAATGAACACAAGGAGACCGTGATGAAAGCAGGAAGGTAGGCAGGGGCCAGATCACAAAGGACCCTGTGGACCAACTAAGTAAAGATGCTGAATTGGATTTGTAAGAGTGATGAGAAGCTAGGTGGGTTTGATGAAGGAGGTGGCGTGAAATGATAAACATGTTCAAAAGATAGCTGTTTGTTTGCTTGCTTGCTTGTTTTCCTCCTTTCCTTCCTTCCTTTCATTCTTTCTTTTTCTTTCCTTCTTTCTTTTCTTCAGAGGCAAGGTCTTGCTCTATTACCCAGGCTGGAGTGAAGCAGCATGGTTATGATCAAACTCAAACTCACTGCAAGCTCAAATTCCTGGGCTCAAGCAATCCTCCCCCTTCAGCCTCCCAAGTAGCTGGGGCTACAGGTGCCATCATGCCTGCTGATTTTTTATTTTACTTTTCTGTAGATATAGGGTCTTCCTTGTTGATCAAGCTGGTTTCAAACTCCTGGCCTCAAGCAATTCTCTTGCCTAAGCCTCCCAAGCAGCTGGGACCACAGGCGTGCACCACAAACCCAGGCAGCTCTGGTTTTTTGGTGGAGAACAGGCAGTAGGAGGGCTAAGCAGGGAAGCAGGGAGAGCAGTGCAGAAGCTACTGGACTGATCGATGAGAGCTGGTGGTAACAAGTGGTCTAAACTGGTATATACTGAAATAAACCCCTGGCATTGTATTTCTCTAAAGGGTGTCTGTACATAAGGGAGTCATCTTGGAAGAAGAAACACACTCTGGTGCCAATTTTGCCATATGACAGAACCGTTTCCTGTGATTTGCCAGACTGAAGTGTGTGGATGAACAAGTGGCCTCTCCTCCACTCAGGCCTCCTGTTGGTATGAGCAGAGGGAATGAGACAGGGTTTCAGAGTGAGATCTCCATGCCTTCAGGAGGGCCTACAGTTAAATACGAAGAGAAGACTAAGACAACATGACCTCAAAGTCTACGCAGCATTAAGTATCTGCAGACTGGTAGATTAGTGAAAAATCAGAGCACAGAACACTACAGTAATGTTCCATTAGATATTCTGAGTTTAAAACCAGCTACAATAATTATTGCTATTCTACAGCAAACTCTAGATCAGGGGCTCTCAACCTGTGGGTCATGACCCTGGCATTAGGAAGGTTGTGAACCACTGCTTTAGATGAAAAACATCTCAAGCCCTAGCACATGGCCTCCTGCTTTAAGTGATATATAAAAGGATAAAATTTCAGGACAGCATGTGAATTTCGACAGAACATTGAAATTAGCGGCAACAGGATGATATGTCTGTATTTGACAGTGTGCTGTGTTAAACACTTGCAAACATATGACATTCAAAGGCTGTTCCCATATGTTATCTCATGGTCTTCACAACAAACTAAGGATGTAGACAGAGGAAGTTAGGATATTCACCATTTTGCAGCTAAAGAAACTAAAGATCGATGAGGTTAAAAGATTTGCCAACAGTCAAAGAACTAGAGTTCAGCTCTTCTGGATTCCTAGACCAAGACCTACCTTATAAAAAGAATCACTAGTGAATAAAATAGATTGCACATATTAAAAATTATTTAAATATAATCAACATTTTGCATTTTTTACTTTCTTTTTTCCTATGTAATATTAGTCTTTGGAAGATTATAGCGCACATACTATATAGTAATAGGACAAAAAAATAATCCAGGGCCAGTGATCTGGAACCACATACTCAATAAAGTTATACAATTGCTTCTGTTAGTCAAGGCAAAGGTTTGAATGAACCTTTATTTTTTCCGGAGAAGAAGTGGCTTGTTGAAAAAAAATTAAGTTGGAAAAGATGAGACTGTGCGGTCCAGGATACAAGAAAACACTAGAAACATCTTCATCTCATATAATTGTTCAGCTTTGTTATTATCTTTAAAATAATGTAGCCTACACCAATTAAGGTCCATTTGGAACCAGCTTTTTCTCTTCTCTGCCAAAGCTTCACCTTCTAAACATCTATTTTCAATTCAGTCCATAAATCGCAGCTCCTTTAACTGGAAAAAGAGATGTTTCCATGGTGACATGCAAATGACTTTTTCGGTTCTCGATAACTCCTTTAATATATATTTTTATAAACAAAGCATACTGCACACATTTGCAATAAAGAGAAATACATTTTATTTATGGAAGGAGTTAAAAAGAAAAGCTATGTCAAAGCAAAATTTTATAATAAATACATTGAAATTTGCTCTGCAGAACCTCAAAAGGAATTATTTAAAAATAAAAGTCCAGCACTTGGTTTAGTGACAAACATGGCAAGAAGGACGTATTTGACACAGTGACACAAGCAGGCCTCTTACTCTGCAGGAATTGCAATACTTCCTTAGGTCCACTTCAAAGCCCAGAACTTCCCGTTAATGATAACACTTAACACTTGTCTGTGTTTTCCCTTTGAACTGACAATACCACTTCAAAGAGATAAAAGCCTTTTTGTCCTCAAGACTTTATCAGCTTCTCCAAAAATGCAACCTCCTCATCCTAACAATTCAGTCCTGACATTAAAAATATTCTAGACACATGTGTGGTACATATTTGAAGGGTCAGGAAAAAACTTCTAAATACGAATCAAAAATGTTTTCACATAGTAAATGAGAAAATCTCATGAATGTTATGTCAATCAGGTTGATAAAAATATCTCAGATTGTATGCGAAGCCTGCACACTGTACCCCATGATTGAACTAATGTACACAGCTACGATTCAATAAAAAAAATAATAAATGTTATTCTGCAGGCCTCCCCAAATTTCACCTAGAAAGTTGAGATACATAAAGGACATGAAAAAAAAAGTAAATATGTAGGTAAGTCTAAATAAATACTATCTGATTGATTGTATAAAGTTTTATACATTTATACAAATAAAATACATGAAAACAATAGCACCCAAATTGTGAGGTTAGTAACTGGAGTTAAAGTTTTATAAGTTCCATGCACTGTCTGGCAAGAATATTAAATTTAGTTCTGGTTAGAAGTAAATTTAATATTAAAGTTTCATAAGTCAAGAATGCATGCTGTAATCTCCAGGGTAGCCAGTGAGAATAATAAAAAGCATGTATATGTGAAATAAGAGAGAAAAAATGATCTGGTAAAAATTACTCAAGCCTGAAAAAGATTCAAAAATATGGAATAAGTGAGATGAACAGAGTAGCCCAAATAACAACTTTCAAATAAGATGGTAAATGCAAACCCAAATGTACAAGTTAATTACATTAAATGTTAAAGGATTAATTGTTCCAATGAAAGCACACAAAATATTCATTTTGTGCACTCTAACAAAAGGAAGCCAGTGTGCTTGAAAGCTTGAAAGCAATCAGTAGCAACTTTGTCCATATTCTAACATGAAGTGTTGAGATAATGTGATGGGCAAAGAAGGTGCCCCTAAACTGGCTCATCCAATATATCTCAAACCTAGAAAAGAACTGAAGAATTCAGTAATGGATACAAAGGATTGAGAAAGAGGAAATCTATGTTTCTCCAAATTCTCCCTCATGTCTGTGGCATAAGGTGGTGTTTCTTCTACTCAAGCTGTATTGCTAATGGTGGTGGGAGAGGCATCAAGAGAATCTATAGTTTGGTGTACCCTAGTATTTATGCAACAACAGTGCCAAGAAAATAGCTGAAGCACACCAAAAGAGTCTAATAGCAAGAGCTATTCTCGTGGCAAAACAGGGTGGGACAATGGAAGTCTGAGTTTTCTGGGTACCAACTGTAGACCAGTAAAAGGAAACCAGCCTGGACTTTGAGAAAGGAAATTCACTCAAAAAGAGTATCAGGGAAGTCAAGATGGTTCCCACAGTGGGCGAACCATGGAAATCTAGAGAGTGAGGATGGAGATATACGTGTCCAGAAACATCACCTGCATTATAACTCATAAAACATCAGTGAGAGGAAGGCCCACCATCCTTGGAGGGCTTTGAGGCCTGATTACATCTGCACTGGGAAGGCCTTCTGCCCCATGTCATGCTCTTCTCCAGCTCAAACTCAGGAGCAGTTAGATGAATCTTTGTTAGTGGAACAGAAAGAGTAGAATGTTCAGGATGGTGGGATAAAGAAATTCCATCATGCCCTATCTTCCCAAGTACAGCTGAGAAAGGAAAGAAAATTTAACAGACAGAAGGTTTAGAGCCATGCAATTATTAGACTGGATTCAATGATTTATCGCCTAAAACTGATGAGAAAAAGTTGTGGGAAAAAGCAGAGATTTCACATAAGGGGAGAGTAGATTTAAAGAACTTATGTTGGGAACAATGGAGCTACTTTCTTCTTGCTTCCTGTGGCATCCAGTTAATTCAATATGCCAGTTACTCTCACAGTAAGACCACAAACAGCAACCTAGAGAACTTGGGTTGAACTTGATCGTGTTATGGAAGGATACACACGCTCTCAGAGTGAAAGATCCTCTGTTCCTGATGTGTGAAATGAAGTCACAGAACTGCTGGGTCTACTGTGTATTCCTGGGACCAATTTTTGGCACAGGAAAGAAGTACTCCCTTTATGGGATGAGACTGCCAAGCCCTCTTTAAACAGATGGCTGTTTTTTCATTATTCAACATACTTTCCCTTGACACTTCTCTCTGCCAATAATTGCTACAAATATAGTCTTTTATTTTGGAGAAATTACTGACATAGTTTTTGAAAAACAGTATCCAGAAGTGTGAAAGATTTCTATTTCTTTACCCATCTATCTATCAATATGGACCTGAAATTAAGTGGGAGATAAACTGGGACTGACTCTAATTATTGACAAATCACAAAAAAATCACATAATCCATTTTTATGATGGGTCTTGAGACTTACACCTAACTTTAAATTCCTCCTTTAAAATCCTCTTCAGAATGGAGTAAGGAGCGTTACTTGAGATGACCACTAATTAGATAGATAGCTAGACAGATGTTGCATGAAAACCCAAACTTTCACAATTGAAAGGAATAGTTAAGGTCATTTATCTCCCATCTAACGAAGAAACCCAAATCAAAACTATCTGATGTAACTGATGTGGGTATCATGTCAGCAGGATAGAATGAGAGGAGATTGGCACCAAGACAGGATGAACAGGACACTGTTCATTTTTCTTTTCACCATCTGAGGTCTGCTTTTTTCTAAGAAGAATTTTTCTTGGACAATAATTTTCCATATAATAGAAACTAAAGCTAGGTAACTGTAGACGTCTATATCCTGAAACTAACCATCCAAGAGAAGGGCTTGCCCCTTTCACAATTATTCCCATAAAAGGCCTGAAGGACCGTGGCTTATGTTGTGGAGTTCTCTCCTGGAACCAGGGGTGGCGTATGGTATAAAGTCAGAGGTGGGGGATGTAGAATAGTTTGGGAGAGTACATTTAAAGGAATCATGCTGGGAAAAAAAAATGGAGTTACTTTGTACTTGATCCTATGGAGTCCAGGTAACTTAACAGGCCAGGCATACCACAGCAAGACCACCAACAGCAAACACGAAGGTTGGGGTGAGACTCACTTGTGTTACAGAGGATCAGCCCCTCCCCGAACTCCAGAACCAAAGATGAGAAAGGGTGCCAATCCTAAGAGATTCTTACTAGATGAAAGCTTATGTTCACTATGCTAAGGAAGATTTTGGTGCCTTCCACTTTTAAATGACCTTTATCTCTTGCTCATTCTAATTCTTCTTCCTTCATTAAATTTCTTAAATGTCCCCCAGAGCCACGTGTGTATGAGTGGTATCTCCATTGTATGATATCTCCTCCAGCTTCACTTCCAGAGAAGGAAACTTCAAAAACTTTCTTAAAAGCTAGAGAAATTCCTAGAATCTCAGGGGTGGATAGGCAACACCTAACTTTATCATCCCTTTCACTGTAGATTTGGAGGTCATTGCATTGGGGTTTAGCACCAAGTTTGTGACTCAGCACTTTAGACCCCGATCACATATTTCCTTTTTCAGGCTTTAGCAGTTTAAGTGAAATCAGAGACTCTGATTCAGGAACTAGTTCAAGAATTTCATCTCACAATTTTGGGATAGACACTTAATGTCAAAGAAACACACAGAAAATCTTTAGGGTATTGAAAATGCAGTTATGTTAGAAGTAAAAAATGAGGGTGGCACCTGTATCTCAGTGGGTAGACCATCAGCCACATATTTCGAGGCTGGCAGGTTCAAACCCAGCCCAGGCCAGCTAAAATCAACAATTACAACTGCAACAAAAAAATAGCTGGGTGTTCTGGAGTGTGCCTGTAATCCCAGCTACTTGAAAGGCTGAGGCAAGAGAATCACTTAAGCCCAGGAGTTGGAGGTTGCTGTGAGCTGTGATGCCACAGCACTCTACCAAGGGCAATAAAGTGAGTCCCTAACTCAAATAAAAAAAGAAAGAAGTGAGTTTCTCAGGAAACTGAAGCCTTTCAGATGAAAGTGAATTCAACGAACTTTTCTGTAGGTTTTATAAAATCTACACATGGCTGTCATATATTCCAGGTGTTAAAGGTCAATTCCACCTTTAACACTTGGAATGTATGATAGCCTTATGTAGATTTTATCCCATTATCCTCATATGTGGTTTCATATTGTCAGACAACCTTTGTGGGACAGGAAGCCACACAATATTTTCCCAGAATTAAGACACTAGACCTTCATCGATGCCATTATTGCCCAGGAAGTTCCTGCTTCCACCTACCACAAGCTTTAAGGACAGTATTGGTCCTTATTTCTGAAGCAAATTTGAAATGTTTCTGGGAAGGAAACCAGCATCAAGATGTACCTGATGATAATTATCGGGATTTTCTAGCTGAGACCATGGCATCTTTGCTGTGACAGGCAAGTTTCGCGTTGTTTCCCTGACTAAGGGAAAAAGATTTGAGAAAAGGTCTGTGGTGGCAGAGGACACAGCTCAGTTCAATCTTTGTGGACAAGTGGAACAGAATAAAGTTGCTTTCCATTCTCTTATCAAGTCACTTCTCCCTTTTGACTGCACATTTGAATCACCTGAGCGCTTTTGAAAATTACTGGGGGGAGGAGCCAAGATGGCAGTCTGTAGCCAGCTTTCTGCAGACGCTCCTGTCGAGAAGGAGAGTTAAAGGACAGAAATTTAGTGAGAAAGCCAACGGTTTGGAGCTGAGCCAAGAGACAAGGTCGAGGAATGCACATCAGCCCTGCTGGAGTGATCTGTGACCCCAAGGATACAAATAAAAGGTACAGAGCACATCACCAAGCGGATGGGAGTCCCCTCCCCCAAGAGAACAGCTTGCAGTATACGCCATACCTCCATACAAACAAGCCAGCGTTCAGATGTCCTCCCATTCTACCTAACAGGAGAGACCCTCTAAAAACCGGACCTCCTTCCCCTATGCCTTAGCACTCTCCTAACAGGCATAAAGCTGTAAAAAACTGTATATATTCTCTACCTGCAAGTTGGAATTCCTGGCACTCCCCTCCACTCTCACTATGAGGTTTGGAGGTCTCTCCCACACGGAGTCCAGATTCTTGAACACTTTCTCGAGGGGTGTGGACAAGGCGTGGGTTGCCGCTGGTCTGTGCCATTCTCCCGGCTTGGAAGCAGTAAGAGAGTAAGCCAAAAAGTGGCTGGCCGGCTGGCTTTGCTAAATTTCAGCAACACCTGGCCCTCAGGGGATGACAGCAGAGACAAAGGGCTGAAGCTCGCAGATTAAGTCAGGACTATTAGCAGCCCAGCATCTCCTCCACAGGGGAGAAATTCTGC
>CAUYON010056461.1:0-30406 GCA_963573935.1 Arctocebus calabarensis
AAAAGAATCATTCAGAAACTTAATAAAACAAGGAGTTGGTTTTCTGAAAAATTAAAATAGATAAACCTTTGACCAGACTAACTAGAAATATTAAAGTAAAATCTCTAGTAACTACAATCAGAAATAATAAAAGGGAAATAACAACAGATGCCACAGAGAGACAAGAGATTATCTCTGAATTCTACAAGAAATTTGACATTGTGAAGGAAATGGATCAATATTTGGAATCACACCCTCTCCCTAGACTTAGCCAGGAAGAAATAGATCTCCTAAACAGACTAATTACAAGCACTGAGATCAAAGAAACAATAAAAAAGTCTCCCAACAAAACAAATGCCCTGGTCCAGATGGCTTCACACCAGAATTGTATCAAACTTCAAAGAAGAGCTTATTCCAATACTGTAGAAATTATTCCAAAAAATTGAGGAGGAAGAAATCTTCCTCAACACATTCTACAAAGCAAACATCAACCTATTATCAAACAAGGAAAAGACTCAACTACAAAGGAGAACTTGATGTTGCTTCAGTTGCCTGGGGGGGGGGTCTTCCTCATAAAGTATTCTCCCAGGCCAATTTTTTCAAGTGTTTCCCCTGCGCTCTCTCCAAGAATTTTTGTAGTTTCGTGTCTGAAGTTTAAGTCCTTTAACCAATGAGAGTCAATTATTGTTAGAGGAGAACAATGTGGGTCCAGTTTCAGTCTTCTACAAGTTGCCAGCCAGTTCACCCATCACCATTTGTTAAATAGGGAATCTTTCCTCCAATTTATATTTTTGATAGGCTTATCAAAGATCAAGTAATGATAAGTGTCTGGTTTCATCTCTTGGTTTTCTATTCTGTTCCATACATCTACCTCTCTATTTTTGTGCCAGTGCCATGCTGTTTTGATCACTATAGATTTATAGTATAATCTGAAGTCTGGTAGCATGATACCTCCTGGTTTGTTTTTATTTCTGAGTCATGTCTTAGCTATTCAAGTTTTTTTCTGTTTCCATATAAAACAATGTACTAATTTTTGAGATCTTTAAAGTATGACAGAGGTACTTTATAGGGATTGCATTAAATCTGCAGATTGCTTTGGGAAGTATAGACATTTTAACAATGTTGGTTCTTCCCACCCATGAGCATCATATATTTTTCCATTTGTTAACATCTTCAGCTATTTCTTCACTGCTGGTGGGAATGAAAGCTAGTATGTTCCTTTTGGAAAGAAGTTTGGAGAACACTCAGAGATCTAAATGTACACCTGCCATTTGATCCTACAATTCCTCTACTAGGTGTATACCCAAAAAACCAAAAATCACTTGACAACAAAAATATTTGCGCCAGATTGTTCATTGCAGCTCAATTCATACTTGCCAAGTGTTAGAAGAAGCCCAAGTGCCCATTGACCCATGAATGGATTCATAAATTATGGTATATGTATACTATAGAATACTATGCAGCATTAAAAAAAGATGGAGACTTTACCTCTTTTATGTTTACATGGATGGAGCTGGAAAATACTCTTCTTGGTAAAGTATCTCAGGAATGAAAAAAATATCCAATGTACTCAGTACTACTATAAAACCAATTTATAATCTTTCAACTTTCATCTGAGAGATGAATCACAACTATAGCCCAGGATGAAGGAGGGAAGGGGAGGGGAATGGGAAGGGAGGGAGGTGGTTCCACACAGGGAGGGGTAATGGTGGAACCACACCTATGGGGAATATTGGAAGAATATAAGTCAAATCTATCAAGTATTGAACACAAATGTCTTAACACTGTGATTAAGTAAATGAGGTGAAAGCTATGTTTTAAAAAAAAAAGAACTTGAGATCAATTTCACTAATGAATATAGATGCAAAAATTCTAAACAAAATCCTAGCCAATAGATTACAGCTTGTCATCAAAAAAGTCATACGTCATGATCAAGTAGGTTTCATCCCAGGAATTCAAGGCTGGTTTAACACACACAAGTCTATAAACATAATTCACCATATCAACAGAAGCAAAAACAAAGACCATATGATCCTCTCAAAAGATGCAGAAAAAGCATTTGATAAAATCCAGCATTCTTTTCTAACTAGAACACTAAAAATATAGGCATAAGTGGCACATTTCTTAAACTTATCAAAGCTATCTACGAGAACCGGAACCTGACAGTGTTGGTCACCACTACTATTCAACATAGTCCTAGAAGTTTTAGCCAATACAATCAGGTAAGAGAAGGAAAGAAAGGACATCCAAATGGGAACAGAGGAGGTCAAACTCCCTCTTTGCTGATGATATGATCTCATACTTAGGGATCCCCAAACACTCAACCACAAGACTTCTGAAAGTGATCAAAAAATACAATAATTTCTCAGGGTATAAAATCAATGTCTACAAATCAGTAGCCTTTATATATACCAATAACAGCCAAGATGAGAAGCTAATTAAGGGCACAATCCCCTTCACAGTAGCTTCAAAGAAAATGAAATACCTAGGAATATACCTAACAAAAGAAGTGAAGGACCTCTATAAAGAAAATTACAGAACCCTAGGAAAAGTAATAGCAGAAGATATTAACAAATGGAAGAACATACCATGATCATGGTCAGGAAGAATCAACATTGTTAAAATGTCTATACTTTCCATTCAATGACATCCCTATTAAAACACCAACATCATACTTTCAAGACTCAGAAAAAATAATCCTTCATTTTGCATGGAACCATAAAAAAAAACGTATAGTGAAGCCAATTCTTAGTAATAAAAACAAAGCCAGTAGCAACAGCCTATAGGACTTTAGTCTGTACTACAAGGCCACAGTGCTCAAAACAGCACAGTAATGGCACAAAAATATAGACATAGACATCAGGAACCAAATAGAAAACCAGAAGATAAAACTAACATCTTTTAGACACGTAATCTGTGATAAACCAAACAAGAACATACACTAGGGGAAAGAATCCCTATTCAATAAATGGTGCTGGAAGAACTGGATATTCACATGTAAAAGACTAAAACCGGACTGCACCTTTCTCCATTCCTAAAATTGATTCAAGATGGATAAAAGACCTAAATTTAAGACATGAAACAATAAAAAATACCCTCAATGAAAGCATAGGAAAAACACTTGACAATATTGGTTTGGGGAAAGACTTTATGAAGAAGACTTCAGTGGCAATTGCAACAATAACCGAAATAAACAAATGGGACTTAATTAAACTGAAAAGCTTCTGTACAGCTAAGGAGACAACCTACACAACAGGAAAAGCTATTTGCATATTTTGAATCAGACAAAAGCTTGATAACTAGGATCTATAGAGAATGCAAATTAATCCACAAGAAAAAAGCTAACAGAGGTAAATCACTAGGTAAGAGAAATGAATAGAACCTTCTCTAAAGAAGATAGACAAATGGCTAACAAACCTGAAAAAAATACTCATCATCTCTAATTATTAGAGAAATGCAAATCAAAACTATCCTGAGATGTCATCTAACCATAGTGAGAATGGCCCACATCACAAAATCTCAAAACTGCAGATGCTGGCATGGATGTGGAGAGAAGGGAACTCTTCTACATTGCCGGGTGAGACTACAACTAATGAAACCTTTTTGAAAGGAAGTATGGAGATCCCTCAAAGAACTCAAACTAGATCTCCTACTTGATCCCTAGCAATCCCATTACTGGGCAGAATCCCAGAAGAAAAAATATCCTTTTACCATAAAGACACTCTCACTAGACTATTCATCATAGCTCAATTTACAATTGCCAAAATGTAGAAACAGCCTAAATGCCCAGAAACCCAGGGATGGATTAACAAGCTGTGGTATATGTATACCATGGAATACTATTCAGCCATTAAAAAAGATAGTTTGTATTAACCTGGATGGAAGTGGAACATGCTATTCTTAGGAAAGCATCACAACAATGGAGAAGCAAGAATCCTATGTACTCAATTCTGATATGAGGACAATTAGTGACCTAGTACACAATGGGGAGCAGTAGGGGAAGGGGAGAGCAGAGAAAGTGAAGAGGGAGAGGGCTGGGGTGATGGGCACACCTTTTGGGGCAGGACACAATTATAAGAGGGACTTTACCTAATAAATGCAATCCATGCAACCTGGTTCCTTATGCCCTCAATAAATCCCCAATCACAAAAAAGAAGAAGTGTTATGATCAATGCTCTTTGTAAACTATAGCCTCTAAAGTTGTAACTGGATATATTTTAATTGCTATTTGCAGGATATATATTTTTCCTTTTTTTTTTTTTTTACTTTCATCCTACATATATTATTACATTTTTAGTGAATTTCTTGTAGAGGGCATATAGTTGGGTCTTATATTTTATACATTCTACCAACCTTCATTTTAATTGGTATATTTAGGTTCTTCATATTTAAAACAATTATTGATATGCTAAGTCTAAATTTTCTCTTTTATTATGTACTTTCTGCTTATTCTGTTTTCATTCTTCTCTCTCCCTTTTCTTGCATTCTTACGAGATACATAAATTTTTTTAATTTAATTTTGATGGTGTTTTTTAATATGTCACTTCAATAGTAATTATAGTGGTTAGCCCAGGTATTACATATATGGGGAGTCTCTGGTTTGAACATTTTACCATTTTACATAGTATAGAAATCTTAGTTCCAGGTTTTTTACCCATCCTACTTTTAAAACATGAATGACTTAGGTATTTCCCATCAATACCTTAAGCAATAATTTTTAATTTCTGCTTCAACCATCAAACATAGCTTTTTAAAAACTCACATTAAAAAAAAGATAGACAAATATTTGCCTTTATGTTTACATATGTATTTTTTCTTTCTTGAAGGCCCAGTCTCGTTTTTTTTATCATTTGTTTTCTATTTAGATCACTTCCTTTAGATGTTTTTTAGGGTAGCTCTTCTAACAATAAAGTCTCTTAGTTTTCCTTTATCTGAAAATGTTTGTATCTTCCCTTAATTCCTAAAGGATATTTTTGCTACCTATAAAACCAAAGTTGGTAGGGTCTTTTTCTTTACTTTCAGCATTTGAATATTTTGTGCCACTTTTTTCCAGCTTCCATAGTTTCAGATGAGACATCTACTGGTGTTCAAATTTTTGTTCCCCTCTAGGTAATTTTTTATCCAGCCTCTTAACAGTTTTTAAATAGTCTTACCAAGATTTTGAAATTATTTACAGTGGCATGGATAATTTGGATATTGTTTCATTGAAGATAAATCTTTATTATTAAGTCATGAATTCTTTTATCCAATCACTTGTCCACTTAGTGAACAAATCTTTGAACTCCTATACTGCTCAAGGAAGCAGCTATGAAAAGACAATTTTTATGTAATGCTGGAATCCAAGAATTTATAGGCCTTTAAGGAGGTTTTTATATTGCCATGATAAAAATTCAAACAAGATCAGATCCATAACAGTAACAGAATGTGCTTTAGTGATGGAGGTCGAAGATTATTTTCATGTTAAAAGGAATTAGGATAAGCTTCATGGAGAGAGTGATATTTGATCAACATCTAGAAAAACAGGTTAGATGTGAACACACAGAGATGAGAAGAAAAGGGAACTCCATGTAGAAGAAAGATTCAACAAAGGCAAAAAGATAAGAAACTGTTCTATGTACAAAGTATACAAGGGGCAGAGGATTCTGTTTGCTGCTTTTCTCATGAATGCCGATGATGCCTCCCACAAGGTTGAAAATTCTTTCAGAGCAGAAAAAAGGTGTTATGTATCAGAAAGAATGAGCCAGAATTTATAATTAATCAGTCTGAATCACACTTAATAATTATATTTTCTTTAATACTCTTAGGCAATTTCCTTACTACCCACCTTCCCTTTCCAGGTGTTATAAGACAGTGAGAGCTGAATGCAAATGACTTGGCCTTCTCCTTATTCTTTCTATATAGTGACAGGCACAGGCAGAGCCAGCCTGTGTGGTTGTTTGCTTCCCAAGGGTTCCTGTCTGTCATGAAGCATGAACTATAATCCCACCCTCTGTCTGCCTGCCAAGCTTGTGTCCTGCCTCGGGGCTGCTTGCATCTGTAGGAAGGCACACCTGCTTCTCTTCCTCTATCCTAGCTGCATGCCAGTTCAGAAGAGGCACTGACTTCTAAATCGTGCAAAAGAGAAAAAAATATTAGTCACATATTTTGGCAAATGATAGGCATACATGGTAAGGCCAACATAGATTATTGTTTTCACTTGACTTTGTAATCAAAGCTTTCATGCTAAAGACCAAGATACCTGGCTATTTCTTCCAAATAGCCATGCATTTCATTCACAAGCTATGCATTTTTTCTGATTGAAAACATTGTGAAATCTTTCTGCATATAATTTACTTTTGGTTGCAGTCCTAGAATCAGAGACATAACACAAGAAGCACCAGACAGTTTTTAAATCAAGCCTCGGCATTCTTGGGTTGTGAGAAAAAAAAGGGCTGTAATAAAGTGTGTAGGAATCTGAATGATGTTAGGACATGTAATGTTTACATATCTACAGCAATCTTACAACTCTGAGGTTAGGTAACTAATTATAATGAGTAATGTCAGATGGTTTAGCTAATCTGATCAAGCAAAGTGATACTTGAAGACGTCAAGTAACACCTGAAATGGTCAAGTAATGTGAGAAGGATTGAAATGTTAGTAGAAATGTTTACTTCATTTCAGCAGCACTGGCTCTGGGAAGTCTTCCTCCACCTCCCCAATTTGTCTGCATTTCCATCACTTCTCAATCTTCACAGCCCTGTCTACAATTAAAATTACCTGGGCTTTCCTCCCAACTGGATACCTACAACCCATGGAAACCATGAGCATGTTATTTAACCTCTCTCAGCATTGGTTACCTTTTAGATAGGGCTGCTGTGAGGATTAATGGAGATATTATGTACAAACCACTTACCAGGATTGCACAGCATGAGACAGCCTCTCAATAATTAGCAGATATTAGTATCACCTAATTTTCTTTGCTAATTCCCCCATTGTAGTAGACTTGCTTACACATCTGTAGTACTCTTTACTTTTTCTAACTACCTAGAATCCACTTCTATTTTCAAAATTATTCCAAAATCATAGCTTTGTGGTCAGAATCATGAGGTCTGGGCCTGGTTTTGAGTCCCTAATGCTGTCATTGTTACCTGGAGGAGCCACAGTGAATATTCGCAGAAAAAAGGGTAACCAAGAGCAAGAAAGAAAGGGAAAAAGGAGAAATTGGAATGCTGCGTATTAAAACACATGAACGCTTGACAGTTACAAGAAACATGTGAGTCAGAGGCTATATAAATCATCAAAGCCCCGGGGTAAGGAAAAGCTGCAAAAACTCGTGCACAGATAAGGAAGCTTCTAGTAACTTGTTTGCCACAATGTATTTATAATAACAGCCAATGGTCTGAACACACGCTTCCTTAAGCTATAGCCTTACCTTGTACTTTCCATCGAAGATAAACACAATAATTATTGAACTCTATTGGCAAGAATTTTAATCAATGCAATACATTCTACTGTGTACTCTTGGTAAAATATAAAGAATGAAGGGAATTGCTGATGATGGCTGCATATGCAAATTTCAACAGGGACAGATCCAAGTATGATGATAAGTGAGAAAAGTGAGGAAATAGACATTATTGCGCACCCTCCTAACTTACTACCTTGCAATGGGACTTAAGGACAGCTATGTCTTTCCTTCTTATTTGAAAGCTAAGCTTATGTGGAATTTATCTAATATAAAAAAGAAAGAAACTTTAATTTTCACTTTAAACTAGTTTCTTGGACCTCCAACCAAAGATAATTCATAAAATAAGCCAGTGTGGACAGTGACAAAGAAGATAGACTTCAGAGTCAAATAGGCTTGTGCTAAAATCCTGTATCTATCATATAGTAATTCTACCAAGGGAAAATGTTAAGGGCAATTTTAAATTAAATAATGAGGAGTTTAAGTTAAAAAATCTATGACTCACTTTCCATGGTGCCTGGCATGTTGCAAGGATCCAGTAAATGGTAACAATTGTTCTGCCACAAGAATCATCTATTACAGCAATAGCACTGAGATAAGTGGTGCTGAAAACAGACCTCAAACAGAAATACTAACAAAAATAAGATATTAAGGCGATTGTGAAAGTAGGAGCTCCAGGGGGCCGGGTTATTTCTCTGTGTTGTTCACTCCTTTATCTCCTGAACTAGAATGTATCTGAGACAAAGTGCTTAATGAACATTTGTTGAGTTAATTAATAAACCGCTCTAGGACAGTAAATTGCAAAAAATTGCAACAGAGGCCCCTTTGGCACTTCCCCTCCATCCCCCCAGCATGCTTTCTGGGGGTTTGGTCGTATTTGTCAAGTGAGAGCCAACACTGAAGCTCAAAGCTTGTCTTTTTTTTTTTTCTAATCATAAACTGATAATTTATAATGGCATAAATCTATGGGGTACAAAGCCTTGCTATGATTCATGAATACAATGTGGAATAATTAAATCAAGCTAATTAACTTATCCGTCACCTCAAATACTGAACATTTTCTGTGGTGAGAACACTCTCAGCAATTTTGAAATATACAAAACTCCATGATGAGCTGTATTCACCACACTGTGTAACTGAACTTAAAAAAATAAATTCCTCCTAAAATTTTGTGCCCTTTGACTATCATCCCCCCACTTCTCCCACCCCACCCTACTGTAAACACATTCTCCTCTCTGCTTCTAAGAGTACAATTGTTTTAAATTTCACAGATAAGAACGTGCAGTATTTATCTTTCTTTTCTTGGCTTATTTCACTGAGCATAATATTCTCCAGTTCCATGTCTGTGGCCACAGATCATAGAATTTCCTTTTATTTTAAGGCTGAGTATTCTATCATGTATATATTCCATATTTTCTTTAACTATGGATGGGAACGTAGGTTGATTCCAGAACTTGGCTATTGCAAATAGAATTGCAATGATTATGAGAGTATAGATATTTCTTTGAGAAACTGAGTTTAAATATTTTGTGTAAATATCCAGAAGTGAGACTGTGGGATCATACATACACTGGTGAACAGACACCCTATCTAATACAGTGCTGGGAAATTGCATAGCCATATCCAAGAATAAAATTGGAACCCTAACTATTACCATATACAGAAATTGACTCAAAATGGATTAGATTTAAATGTAAGACCTGAAACTATAAAAATTCTTAAAACAGTCGATTTTTGTAACTGGGAGAGGTGTGGGTCCAGTTTCACTCTTCTACAGGTGGCTAACCAATTAGTTCTCCCAGCGTGAAATGATAAAAATTCTAGAAGGAAGTGTGGGGAAAAACTCTTGACAAAATCTACCTGGGAAAAGATTTTATGAAGAAGACCCCCATGGCAATTGAAGTAACACCAAAAATAAGTAAATGGGACATGGTCAAGCTAAATAGTTTCCATGCAACTAAGGGTAAAACAATTAAAACAGACAGACAACCTTCAGTATGGGAGAAGATATTTATAATGATGAGTCTGGTGACAAAGGGATGATAACTAGAATCTACAGAGAACTCAAACTAATCAATAAGAAAAGAGCAAACAAGCCTCGTAGAATATAAATGTCTGAACACAATAACAAAGGAAATGCCATGAAAGCTCTGTTAACCAGTTTGATGAAAATATTTCAAATTGTATATAAAACCAGCACATTGTACCCCATGATTGCATTAACATACACAGCTATGATTTAATAAAAAATAGAAAAGAGCAAATAATCCCATTTACAAGTGGGCAAGAGACTTGCACAGAACCTTCTATGAAGAAGACAGATGAATGGCCAACAAACACATGGAAAAAATGCTTCTCATTCCTCATGATTATGCAAATCAAAACCATCCTGGATAATCACTTCGCCCCAGTAAAAATAGCCCATATCACAAAATCCTAAAGCTGCAGATGCTGGTATGGATGTGAAGAGAAGGCTTTTATATTGTTGGTGGGATTCCAACCACATAGAGCCTGAATGGAAAGAAGTAAGAAGAATCCTCAAAGACCTATAAGTAGACCTTCCACTTGATCCCACAATCCCATTACTAGGTATCTATGCAGAAGGGAAAAAAATCATTTTTCCACAAGGACATTTGCACTAGACTGTTTGTTGCAGCTCAATTCACAATCACCAAGACATGGAACTGACTCAAGTGTCCACCATCAACACATGAATGTATCAATAAACTGTGGTGTGTGCACACCATGGAATAATACTCAGCCATAAGAGAAGATAGAGATGTCACATCTATTGTATTTACATGGATGGAATTGGAGCACATTCTTCTCATTAAAGTATAAGAATGGAAAAGCAAGCATCCAACATACTCAATACTAATATGAAACCAGTAGATAAACAGCTACATGCCCACATGAGAGAAGAAAAAACACAATTAAATTCAAGTGCAAGGGGAGGATGGGAAGGGGAGGAAGGAGGGTGATTGGTGAGCTGTCATCTACGGTACAGGTGAGGTAAAAATGGAATGCAAATGTGCTTTAGTGGATAAAGAAAACATGAGATGCATATACGTATATACCATAAAGTACTACTCAGCCATAGAAGGGCCTGAAATAATGTCTTTTGTAGAAACTTAGATGGAACTGAAGACAATTTCCCTAAGTGAAGTATCTTGGGAATGGAAAACCAAATACCACTTGCATTTACCCACAAGTGAGACCTAACCAATGGGTATATGTGGACACAACGTGGGGTAATGGACATTAAGAAGGAGGGTAGGGGAAAGGGTTGAGGGAGCGAAAATTACCTATTGGGTATAATGTGCACTGTTCCACTGACGGGAACTCTAAAAACCCTGACACATATGGAACCACAAAATTCAAATAGCAAAGGCAATCTTGAGCTAAAAAGAATAATCTGGAAATATCACATTACCTAATTTCAAGCAATACTACAAAGTAATAGCAATTAAAATAGGTCAGTAATGGCAAAAAAAAAAAAAATGGAAACTGCTAGTAAGGGGACAAAGCAGAGAACCCAGGCATATACAGTCAATAAGTTTCAACAAAGGTGCTAAAAATACGCCATAGCAAAAATAATATTCTGTTCAATAAATAGTATTGGGAAAACCAGATATTCACATGCAGAAGAATGAAATGGGAGCTTGAAGCTTTTCAGATTGTGAAAGGGAATTTCCTTCATGGTAAAAGCTTTCCAGCCAAGGACTTCTTATGTGTCTTAGTCACCTAAATGGAAATGATTTTAGTCTTTTTGAATAAAAGTTAAATCAGTACCAAGCACAATGCACTAACTATTTGGCTCTGGTCTCAAATCTGCTGTTCCCTGACTGTATGGCCTTGAGGTGGTTGCAATATCCAACCATTGATGTAACGCAAGGGTTTAGGAGTGTTAGAAGAAGCCAGAGAGGTATTCAACAAAACAGAGAAATAAAGTTATGAAACAGTGTATAAGTTAGACTCCTCCCTAGTAATGGTAAATAACCCCTGATTTGTTGGCACTGTAAGATTCCTGAAAAGATCAACTCAAAGCACTTGAAAATGACCACAATTCAAAAATAATGAATTTTTGCCTGTCTAAGATAATACCACTTTATTCTAGTAATAGCTACTGTTTATTGTACAGAAGTTTTAAAACTGTTTCAAAAGAAAAAAAAAGATACTGAAATACATGGACAGCTAGTAAAGAAGCAAACTGAAAAAACAAAACAAAAACAAAAATGGGTGATGTCAAATGATGAAAGTTTTAGCTGGCCCCATATACCAAAAGTGGTGGGTTCAAGCCTGGCCCTGGCCAAACCGCAACAAGAAATGGCCGGGCGTTGTGGTGGGCACCTGTGGGCCCAGCTGCTTGGGAGGCTGAGGCAAGAGAATCACCTAGGCCCAGGAGTTGGAGGCTGCTGTGAGCTGTGATACTAAAAATAAAAAAATAAAATAAAAACTTAAAGTATATATATACACTTTTTCAGGATATTGATTAGACATTTATTTTAAAGTCGAAACTAAGTTTTTGCATTTAGACCCTAACAACACTACACAAAAAAGTTCTCTGTTCACTTTCTAAACTGTTGTGAAGAAAACAAAAACTGGTCTTCATGTATGGGAAGGGAGGTCAGTTTATTTTGATTCTGTGTTTTGTCTAGAAAAAGGATTATGAGCATGCCCTGTACCTGTTCATCTTTTTGTTGCTAGATACAAAAATAAACAATTCACAGAGTTCAAAACATCTTGCTTTATAGGGAGGAATTACTAGCTGAAAAATACACTGCATTCAGAAAATAACATAAACGCTCAGGAAACCAGCAGGATGGGGCCCTCCTCCTCCTTACTACCTCTTTTCAGAGTCTGCGTATCTCCTGCCTTCAAGGTTGCCTGGCCAGATGCAGCAAAAGTGTAACCAATGTTCCAGAATCCTGAGATGTGCTTTTGCAAAAGAAGGGAAATAGGAAACAAAACACTCAAGGTGGTGTAAGAAGCCTGGACTCAGGAAAGAAACCAAACAAAAGCAAAGTATAGGAGCGATTCTGAGAAGCTCCACAATAGCTGGGAAGTCATCTGAGTATAAGGGGAACGAATGCTGGTCTGTATATCACAAAAGCAGGTTCAAAATTCTCAAGGAAGATTTTTCCAAGGCACTGGAATTCGGGATACGTGTGTGGGCACGCCATGTTTTTCTGCATTTTCCAGATATTCTATAGTAAACCATAAGTTCTTGTAAAAGAAAATAGAAACAATGTTATGTTTCAAAAATGTGTCTCAATGACATTGACTTTTAGTGTAAAGTGCTCTGTTTTTCAATTTGAAAAACTTTACCTTCTTCAATTTCAAATTAACTTCTTGAAGACATTTGTCTACTAAAAAATCCCCAGTTCCTCCAGCTCCCCTTGAAGCTCCTCAAAGAATTGATGAGGCTGATTTATTTTTTATTTTTTTTCTACTGGAATTTTTTTTTTATAATTTTATTGAATTATAATTGTGTACATTTTAATCATAATTCTAAATGTGTAGGCAACACTTTGCTGCCATCTGCGTCTAATGAAGATGGTAATGATGAAGATCACGGCATTGTGGGTTAAGACTCCATATAAGTGAGTATGTGTTTACAAAGCTGTGACTAATAATTTCGGTCACAGTTTTGAAAGAATGAGAGAAGTGCTTTAACATCATCTTTATCCTTCTGCTTCTAAGGATTTCTATTTCTGTCCTAGTTATGTTTTTAAGTTTGGAGGTACCAAAGTCTCACTCCTCTACCCTACTGAGATTAACATGTGGATATAATTTCAGAGAACTAATAACTAATGAAGATCAACATAACTGCTTTATTAATCTTATAAATTGTGTCAGAACCACTTTTTTAGGTTTTCTCGCTAAAATTGGCTTAGAAATCCTTCTTGGGCCTGAGAACAAATGGAAGCTACCCTCCCCGCTTTCACTGGGACCTGCAAGTAGGCTTTTCAGGTTTTCCCATCCAGCAGTCACAAGCTAAGAAGCAGTAATGGAACTCTAGGTAAGTGTAGTTTTATCACATTGAGACAGAAAGGGATTCACGTGAGGCAAGCAGAGATTGAGAACCCTGACTCTTGGCAACTATATTAGTAGGCACCCAAGAAAACTATTAGAAAGAAAATCTGAAATTGGTTACCACAATATTTCCCACTCATGAAAAGAGAGCAGAGACTTCCTTAGCATAGGAAGAAAAGGTTAAGTGTTTCTCCCTCCTCTTCCCGATCTCTGCTCCCTCTTAACCCACTGAGTTCAAAGGCCACAACTAAGGTCGGTTGGAGGCACTGATTTACCTAAGGAAGAAGTTCAGCAGTGCACAGAAGTATCCTGCTTTCACTTCAGAACACAAACCAACAACTGCCCTACCTGTGCCACGGACAGTTGAGCTGTTGTCCCCAGAGATCCTTGAAAAGACAGATCAGGACATGAGTTAAATTGCATCACAGCCTGGATCCTAGGCTAAAAAGGTATGACCTATTCTACTTCTCATTTCAAATCATTCCCAGCCATATTTATCCAAATATTGCTTAAGGAGAGGTACAGTGCACAGTAAGATAAAAATGCCGTAGGTATAAATGAAAATCTCCCTAGTATTACATTGCAAGATAGGGAGTAAAATAAAAAATAAAATCCTCTATGCCCCATAAACTCAAGCTTAAAGAATTAAAGTCAAAGCTCCGTACTCCCTGTGTTAGGACAACTAATTCTCCTCCCCCCAAACGTCCATATCCTAATCTTGGAACCTGTGAAAATGTTACCTTACATGTCGAAGAGGAATTAAGGTTATAGACAGAATTAAGGTTTACTAATCTGCTAACCTTAGAATTATTATCTTCAGGGGCCAATGTAACAATAAGGGTATTAGAAAAAGAAGTCAGGCCCAGAGAGATGGCAGTGTGAGGAGGAGTTGGCCTAATGCTGGCTTTGAAATTAAAGGAAAGGGCCATGAGCAAAGAAGGGGATGTGGCTGGACTCTCCCCTAAAACCTCCATAACCTAACAAACCTACCAAAATCTTCTAAGCCCATTTTGGACTTGTAGAACCATGAGAGAATACATTTGTGCTCTGTTAAGCCATGAAGTTCATGGTACAGGTCGAGTCTCCCTGCAATTGTGTAAATCCTCTAAGGATTCAGGGTAGTCCCAAATGGCACCACTCCCTGGGGAAGCTGTGTGGTACAGACTCACTGTCCCTTTTCTGAAATGCTTGAGACCAGTTTTGAATTTCAATTTATCCCTTTTTGAATTTTGGAACATTTGAATATACATAAGGAACCATCTTGGGGATGGGACAAAGATTTTTTTTAACACAAACCTCTGCTGTGTTTCATGAAACACCTTATACACACAGCCTGAAGTTCGTCTTGTGTCACGTGTTTAATAATTTGGGGCCTGAAACAAAGTTGCACACACAAAATTCAAGTGTAGAACTTTCCATTTGTGACAGCTTACCCCAAATTTTGGACTTCGGAGCATTTCAGATTTTAGATTTTCAGGTTAGGGATGCTCCACCTGTAATTGCCCACAGCGGCCTAGCGCGGAACATGCCTCCGACCTCCTCACTCTGTTCTGCCTCAGCCAGACTGTGTCTTACTCTGAAGGCGGCTCTTCTCCAGAAAAAGCAGCATCCCGGTCCACCTTTGATGAATGGTTACAGTTTTCAGCACCCTCCAAACCTGAATTAGTGCAGCTCCCGAGTTTTTCATTTTCCTAATCAGTTGGAAGGCACGTAAGAATATAACAGCACCAAATTCATACTAAGGGCACTGACAATATGTAAACTAAATGAGGGCAGCCACCACAGCCAAACAGTGTGTCCAGATTCACAGGGCGATCTATGCTCTCTGCCATCTCCAGCACAAACAGAATGAACAGTCAGTGTTGCCTGAGATAAACGAGAAACTATTGTTGATTTCATTTCTGCCAGGATGCCATTCTGTCTGTTCCAGGGTCATCATTTAAAACCAGCTAGAAAATGATCCTAAACATTTGTACCTTCATGTTAATCTGAAAAATAAAATAAAACCAGCAAAATGAAATCTTCTTTGGATAGGTTAATTTTGACTTTCTGATTTCTTGAAAGAAAAAATATATATCTATCACACAGCCTCCCTAGGAGTACGATTTGGGACGGTCCTGACTCCTTATTTAGACAAGTTCAGTTAGATTCTCTTCTTTGGGGTCTGTCCCTGGGAAATTTCATCTCCACTTCAAACTGCATTTTCTGTACCTCTAAACTGAAATGTATGGGTTCTGTCTGGTGTCATCATCTCTTGTGAGGAGGTTTCCTCATATCTGTAACTTTTATAACAAGCAAGTCTCCAGACCAAATGTATGGGCTTGCCATCCTTGGGCTGCTCTCCAGCCCCACCGAGATTCCAAGGCATGTTTCATTTTTGTGACTACTAACTTACCTCTTGCTCTTGAACTACATGGATAGGGCCAGCTTATCTCCTAGGGGTGGTCTTCCTCATTCTCTATCTTTCTCTCCATTTAAAATCACCCTTAGCAAATTCATGATCTTCCAAAAAGCATGTGTACCTCTGAAGGCCAGTAAGAATCAACATGGCCTAGAGTCTGTGCCTGCCCTAAATATTCCCATCCCTTAACTTGTGAATTTTCTGGACGTCTTTCTTGGTGTTTCTGCCTTGGAAGGCTAAGTGTGTGAGAACTGCAGTTCCGCCGTTTTCCTTTTCTCCATTCTCAGCAGATTGAGTAAAGTCTAAAAATTTTTAACCTACCTTCTCAGATGATCTGTTTGTTCTTAATTATCATTCTGTCTTCCTTCCTTTCTCTTTGCTCTAGCACCAGGCACACATGACTCCCCATTCTTATCTCCAGCCTGAGAGATACCAATCCAGTCCGTTCCAGATCTGCTAAAAGGAAATGTAGCTGCCACCCAGAAGGTCTCTTCCCAGCAGTCTGCAGCAAATCCAGGCCTACTTTGAATCTCATTAATCTTCTGGCTGAAATTTAGGATGCTGTCTCCCTAGACCCATCCACTGCATACATTTCCCAGCCCTGTTCTTTTGTGGAACATCACTTACTTGTTTCCCCACTAGTAGTTGGGCTACCTTGAAAAGTCAGTAAAGAATGCTACATTGATATTTACCTTGATACTTGAACCCTTCTCATGCACCTGTTCCCAGGTGTTAGGGTATTATCCTACTTGCCCTTATGATTGGCAGTGGTACCGCTGGCTGTCTTCCTCTGAAGAAAACATTCTGGTTCACCCAGAATGTACCGGGAGAGTGTACTGCCCAATGTGGCTAAAATTTAGGGGAGAAATCCAATCTTCAATCCAGTAACAACCAAGTCATCTCCTTCATCTCTACTTCTTCCTTTGAAGACAGTTAAATATGAGTACAATTCTTTCCCATTCATCTGTGGTCTGAACGTTTTCAGTCCGGGGCTTAAGAAATTCCCCTCTTTCTCTAGTTCAATCAACACATAGACTTTGATTTTCTTTCTCCTTTTTCCTTTGCTCCTCTCTGACTTGACAACAAAAACTGTGTATTTCTAAAACTAATTCTGCTCTAACATAACTGACCAAACTGAAAACAGTCGGTTTATAAACATAAACTGCTTTAATCTCTTCTTCCATTTTTTTTTCTTTTTTTTCATCTCCATCCACCAAAATAACATATTGCTGATACAGGAAGAGATTTTAATTCTTTTTGTTCCTGCTTCTTCATTAAAAACACAACATTTTTTTTTCCTGTAATTTATCTCAGTGTTGGTCTCTGAAACCCACACTCATGTCAGGGCTTATGAATGGAATAATCTAGAAGGAAGTTGAGACCCTGTGACAGTTTGACTCATATACTCTGGAAGTTGAATGTTTCAAGTCTCCACAGTTCTCTCTCTTTCCTGGATGGACTTCCAAACAAAACAGTGACAATATTTGAGAACGCTGATCCAGTATTCTTTGTCAAAGCCCAAATATTAACCATTTAAAGGCCCAAACATCACCAACTGATGTTCTATATGTGCAATTTCACTATTCTTTCGTGACTTAAAAACCCAGTAACAGAATGGCAGCCTGTCACTTAATGCTATTTACTGCAAAAGTAGTACAGAAGCTTGGTGTAGCTACTCATCCATGTATAAACAAATACACAGATTTTTCTTTCAGTGACTTTCTTCCTAAAGACCATGAAGAGAAAAACGATGTTTGATGACCAAATACTATTATTTGCTCTGCTTCCTGTATTCCTGTCTAGAAATCTGATAACTAGAAGTATCACATGGTAAACCTGGACTTGAGATTGTTCCAACAGAGCATCCTCGTCTGTCCCCTGTCTAAGTGAAGCAATGGATACACAGGAAGTCCCGCTTGACTTACACACCTGGTGTTAGACTGAAAAACTAGGACAGAGCATCCTCCCATGATGGGAATGGGACCAGCCTAGATGAGTTCAACTCATTGAAAAAGAAAGCCAGGAGGAGCTCACTGTTTACCTGTTTTAAGAGTCCACTGGGGATAGAACATTTTGGCCTAAAGAAATGATTCTCCATTGTGTGGTCCTAGCTAAGCAGCATCATTGTCTCCTGGTAGCTTATTAGAAATACAGATTTGGGGGTCCCATCCTAGAACCACTAAATCAGAAACTCTAGAGATGAAATCCAACAGTCTTGGGTTTAACAAGCCCTCCAGGTGACTGCCATGTGCACCAAAGCTGGAGAACCACTGACCATAATTGCACTAATCTACCTTTTTTCCTCTCCACATCTGCATACGTAGAGAGGAACAAGCAAAGAGAGGAAGAAAGAAACCCACTCCAAGATGTTCTCTTCATGGAGAAAGAGAAGCTCTCTTATCCATATTGTGTAGTTCACATCACATTTTCCTGGGTGTGCAGCCCATGGCCCGTGCACTGCATGTGGCCCAGAGTTGTTATTAGTAGTGATTGATCAATTAACACAAAATTTCAAACTTATTTAAAGCATTATGAAATGTTTTTTGGCAGAACTCGATTGCGAGGTTCTCGAGTGTGAACTTTGTAGACAATAGAGTTGTGTTGCAATTTTATGTAAAATAAACATATGTGCATTCTTACTATTTGCCCGTATGAGTGGCTTTGGTTTTACAGAGGTGCCAGCGTTTTCCAGCACCTGTTACCTGCCAACCAGAGTCAAACTGACACCATCAGTTATACACATGCTCATTGGTGAAGCAGCGATTACTAATAATATTTCAACCTATCATTGCAATGTTAGGCATTTAATGATATTTGGAAGTCAGGTAAAAATTCTTACTTGATTAGTGAGGGCACTTCCACACCTCGGTGGCACCTCACACATGGCTTCCTCTGCTTGACAGTGGCCTCCATTCTCCATCTCACCCTACATGGGCAGCCAGGATGTGGAAGGGCCCAAACCTTGCTTTCTATTTTCCTGTCAATTAACTTTCATAACAAAAGTAAATATCATCTCTCATCTATTATTATTATTTAAATCCCAGTATGGCTTCTTAAGAAAAAACAGAACTCCCCAAAACAAAAATTACAGGTAAAGGAAAAGTGTTCAATTAACAGTGGAAAGATGACTACTTTTTTGTCAAGAAAATAGTAAGGCACTCTGCTTCATTTGTAGGGAATTTGTACAAGTTTTCAAAGACTATGATTTGAAAAGGCATTTTATGCAAACCCATGCTGCCAGATTCAAGTGTAAGGACAAAATAGAGGAACTGAAAGAAGTCTGGCTTCTCAACAATTTTTTTTAAAGTTATAACTCAGACAGTTTCCATTGTAAAAGCTAGTTATGTGGCAGGATATTTAGTGGCAAAAAAATCAAAACCATTTACTGATGGGGAGTCTATTAAGCAATGTATGGAAAGCATGACAGATATAATTTGTCTTGATAAATACCCCCTTTGGGGGGTAGTTCTAAAATCAGTTTGTCTCACCAGACTATACTAAGGTAGATTTGCAGAAATTGGAAAATCTATTTAAAAAGTTTGGAGAGTAAAGCTGCTAATTTTAAATTTTATGCTGTGGCTATGGATGACAGCACTGATACTAGAAATAGGGCTCACCTTGCTGTTTTTATTAGAGGTATTGATGATAAACAAAATGTTCTTGAAGAAATGGTGTCTAGTGCCATTAAAAGACACAACCCAATCAAGAGATTTATACAAAGTACTAAAAAATATATTGAAGTGCTTTTCCTTGTCCATATCTGGTCTAGTTACTAATGATGCCCCAGCAATGGTAGGCAAAAGAGAGGGACTTGTAAAATTAATAAAAGACGATGCAATTGCCACTCCAAACTCATGTTAGATAAAGTATAATTTCATAGTACATGAAGAAAATTGATGCACTAAAGCCTTAAGAGTGGATAACATCCTACAAATCATCATCAAGACTGTGTATCAGCCCCAATTCCACGAATTCCTTAAAAGTATTGACGCTAACTGTGGTGACATCATATAGGTTTTGGAAGTAAGATGACTAAGTCGAGGTCAAATGTTGAAAAGATTCAATGATTTGTGGCATGTTATGAAATTGTTTATGGTATCAAAAACCAAATTTGTACCATAACTTAAGGATGAAAACTGGTTTACAGAATTAACATTTTTTAGTAGATTTAACAGCTCATTAAAATAAGTCAAATGTGTATCTTTAAGGTGAAAACCAACTTATCAACACAAGGTTTCAAACCGTAACAGCCTTCCAAATGAAATATGAACTATGGTAAGCTCAAATTAAAGCAAACAAGGGCATTTTGACACAATGGAGGGCTAAGCACAGTTCTGTAAACAGTGAAAAATATGCAGCATTGCTTTTGATTTGATACAAGAATTTGAAAACACATTTTAAGATTTCTGGGAACATGATATTTTTGTGCATTTGTGACCTCGGTTTCAATGGGCATAAATATGTTACCTGCCAATTTTCGAATGAAATGTATAGAACTGCAATTTGACATTTAACTTCAAAAACAATTTGATCATCTCTCTTGTTTTTTGTTGGGTTGTTTTTTGTTTTGTTTTGTTTTGTTTTTGGCCGGTACTGAGTTTGAACCTGCCACCTCTGGCATATGGAGCCAGCGCCTTATTCCTTTGAACCACATGGGTTCCATCTTCCCAGAGACAAACACCCTTCATGTCACAATCACACCTTATTCATGGCATCACTTTTTGGAAGCACCTACATTTGCAAGCAACTACTTTCAAGAATGAAGCAAATTAACTGTAAAATTTGAACCAAAGTATCTAATGAGCACCCTGAGAACTCACTGAGAATTGCTACTTTTTTCATCAAACCAGATATTGGTGCATTAGTTTCTCAAGTACAATGTCAAATATCTCACTGGTTTGATGTTGCCTTTTTTCTTTTATAAAAAATATTTTGAAAAAACCAAAGGTATTTTATTACTTAGATATGTACATTTTCTATATTAGTGATTGCAAAATTGAGACCTGCTTGACAATTTGAACAAGTTTTAAAAACTCTTTAAACAGGCTGCTGCATAATTAGGATTATTAGGTGAGGCCTTTTTTGCTTATTCTAATCAGCTTTTGTTTGTGTATTTAATGTATCACCCAAGACAACAATTCTTCCAATGTGATCCAGAGAAGCCAAAAGATTACACACCCTTGTATTAATGATTTTAGAGCATTAAACAGTGAGAAATGCTCATTTAGAAGTATCAGAATAATTAATTGGTCTTCCCACTGCTGTGTATTCTCCCCCTTGCTACTAGGGTCATTTTTCTAAAAATAAAATCTTGTATTCCACCCCTTTCTCAAAGATTGTGCTTAGCTATCTATTTTCTATGAAGAAAGCTTAAACTCTCCAAAAAGGTACACAAGAACAGTTACAGAGTTGCCTCAAAACATCTTAGCCTTATTTAAACTTACCTTAAATTGTATGATTGTCTGCCCCAAATGAAATAAGCAGCTTTGAAAAAATAAAAACAGCAAAAGAAAGAATCTCCATCCTCCACAGAGGTTTCTTGTCCTCAGGATATAGGTTAACGATGCAAATATTCAGGTTCATCCTCAAAGCTTCAGCTGTTCTGGAATGGGCTCAGCACCTGCATTTTGTCAAGGGCCTCAGGTGAGTCAGCCACAGGTGTCTGTACTCCACCGGTTGAGAAGCGCTGTGATGCTTCCATAGTTAGCCACCTGAGATGTCTGCCTGGTATGCACTTGGCCCATGAGGAAATCCCTACCAGCTAATGACCAATGCCACAGGAACAGTTTCATTTTCACACATTTCCCTTTCATAAAACCTGGAACCTCCTTCTTAAACCATTACAACTTCTTACTGCATGAAAATATTATTTTTTAGTATCTAAAACATATAAGGAGGACGAATGGTATCCACTTCATTATTTACTGAGATGTCTAGTACGTCAAAATGCCTTAAAACTTGAAAGGTAAGCATTCCAGAAATAGAATTAGAATAGAAATCCATTCACCTTGGATGTAAGGGAGCAAAGTTGAGAGAATTCCAGATAGGCAGTTAAATATCTGCTTTCATTGATGTCCTCATGTGAGCAACTTTCCCAAGGAGAGCCTCCATGTCTACTTCAGGTGGCTGTTTATAGCTGTTTCGTCGAAGTACAGCCATGATGATTCCTTCTTTTAATTTTGCCATTAACTTTTTTCTTCCTCTGCAAATTCTCAGAAGAAATAGATTGGGTTTGCATGAACAATGCAGTATGTTCTCACATACAAAAGAGAAGTCTAAGTCTGCGCAGCTGCAAAAGAAAATTTTAAGATCTATTTCCAATGCTTTGTCTGCATCAAAGGGCTAAGGGCTCATTTGGAAAAGTCTTTTCTGTTATTTTTTTTAATCATTTAAAATTACAATCCTTACATACTGAGTATTTTAAATAGTTCTGCTTTATCATGCCAAATATACATATCTTGGTCAGAGACTGGGAAGCAAAAGCCTGGATTCCAGTTCTGAGTTTGCTACTGGCTGCTGAATGACTTGGGCAAAATATTTAACCGAGACAAGGGTTTTTTTTTTTTTTTTATCGTTTTGGCCGGCGCCAGGCTTGAACCTACCATCCCCGGCATATGGGGCTGGCACCCTACTCCTTGAGCCACAGGCATAGCCTGAGACTAGGTTTTCTTATTAGCAAAGTGAGTCAGTTGTGGAGGAGAATTGGGTGGTCTCTAAAATCCTTTTGGTCTAAGTAGTAAAGAAGGCAGATAGAAAATGCTACATTCAAATCCAGACTGTGTGAAACAGATATTACTCTAATGTAGGTCATGTTATTCCTAGATAGTTCAAAATATGACAAAAATCTGAAGCTGAGATATTTGCATGTGCAAATTCTAAGAGTTGAGGAAAAGGAATTTCATGGAAGCTGAATGCCTTAATTTCCTGAGTATAGTTAAGAACTGGAACTTCACATGCTGTGCTGGAATGGGAAGCGGTAGACTTTGGTCCAGATATTTTTGACTCTCTCCCCCCAATTATTGTAGGAAAACCCAATACATCACTATACATCGCCACTGTGATGGTATGAAGTGGTGGAACCTTTTAGGAACAGTGCCCTTTTCAAAAGACTTCAGAGAGTCCCCTCACCTTTCACCTTCCATGTGAGAACACAGAAAGAAGGTACCATCTGTGAACCAGGAAATGAGCTCTTACCAGAAATTGAATCAGCTGACACCTTGCTCTTAAAAATCCCAGCCTCCAGAACTGTGAGCAATAAATTCTGTTGTTTACAAGTATACACATCTCTGGTATTTATTATAGCACCCCCAAAAGAATAAGAGAGTTCTCACGCTCCTCTTATTGTTTCAAGAGTGAACATTGAGGTTTATCTTGAATCTGGGAACTCTGTTAACCTAAAATGAAAATGTAACTATGAATGAGAACAACCTTGGTTCAGTGGTTGCTGACCAAGAGAATAAATATCTGACTTTCCATTTAATGCTATTAACGGCAGATTGGAAGAGAGAGAGCAGAATCTGTTTATCAGGCTCAACTAATGTAGATAATTAAGAGTCAATGTCTAGTTAACTTCAAATGGCTATACAAAGAATAACAATTCTGTTATTTTCTAAATATCAAGGTGTATCCATATTCTAAAACCAGAATTATGTAGAATTGAAGGTCTCACTATTCATTGCTGTTACATTGGAAATGATAAGTCATCCTCTTAGGATGATAGAATATTCATTCTGTGCTCTCTATTTACAAGGAAGGGACAGGCATGTCCCAGAGGTTAATGACTAGTGCAGGCCACATAGCCAGTTGGTGACCAATATGGGTGTTGAAGAACCTCTCACAGATGAGTAATACTCTTTCAAATTCGTCATTGAAGGGATGGCTAATTCATCCTATGTTTACTTTCATAAAGAGAAATTATTTCTATTTCATTGTTTCTGGTTTATTGAACAATTTGTAACCAAGTACATTTTTGACCTTGGGCAATAGGGGGCCAAGGTTGGTAGGAAAGGAGGGAGAGTCCCTTCATTTCAAATTTACCGCAGTACCATTTATTTATTTTTCACAATCTACAAATGCCTTCCTAGACTGTGAGGGTGTCCTAGTCAGCCTCAGAGTGAAGTTCCAGAGCCCAGGGCTGCATCTGCAAGGGGTCCACCCAGAGGGGCCAGGAGTGCAAAGGGCCAAGAAATGGATCACAAGCTGTATCCCAGGAGTGCAGCATCAAGCTGAGGAAAGTGAATACAGCCATCAGCTGTGAGGGGTGTCTTTCAGCCAATATTAGAAACAAAGTCCAAATATCAGAAGCCAGACAGATCCTGGGGAATGAGAGAAATGTGAAAAAAATCAAGCCTGTTCCTAGACCCAAATCTAGAATACCTGTGGTTTATTTACAACCTCCTGGCCCTTTGAGTTTGCCACACCAATGAATGATAGATGAAAGGAAGCAGATTATCTCTCAGACTTTTTAAAAATTTTTCCGCTCCTTTTCTAAGCGAGCAGTGATTGATCATGTCACAATATTGGCAGGAACAAGAGTCACTTTGGAACCTTAAGGGTGGCCTACGCAGTGGTCATTACCTTCACCTTTCTCAGAAAGAGTGTCTGAAGGAATCTTTTGTATTTTAAAGCTTTCAAAAGAAAAGTTCTTGCACAGGAAGGGAAAAGGGTGGAGAATCTGGGATCCGGATGGAGGGAACACCTGAACATGTCTTACATCACCGTGTTGGAGAGGCAGCCATGCTGGAAAGCCGGAAAGGTTACTTCGTGGAGCGAAACTCTGACTGACGGTATGAGAGCAGAAGACCCAGCCTCTGACCAGAGTCAGGATTCAGTGCCCTGCTCCTGGCAGGTCCGGTCATCTGCAGGAAAGGTCCACCCGCCACCTGACACGCGACCCAGCAGCCTTGACGGCGCATCCCCAGTAAGGGCAGCTTTGCCTCTGGCCTATATCAGCCTGAAGCTGTGCTGAGTTTTACCTCAAGGGCCTTTGTCAGATTGGGTGTTACAGCTTCCCTAAATCCAGCACTCAGGGGCACATAGGGAGCAGGCAGCCCGAAAGGGAAGGCCCATTTCAACAGAAATTAATGGTGTCCTGGGTCTGCAGCTGCCGTGGGAGGAGCACTGGGACCAGGTATTGTGTTTGGAGGCAACTTGCCAAGGTCACTACCTCCTCGGCTGCTACTTTGCTGTGCAGCAATGAATCCCACTCTCCTCCCACCCTCTGCCCCAAGACCCAGGACAGGGAGAAAGAAGACAGTCTGTGGGAGGGCTGAAAAATCATCCAAGCTTCTGCTCATTATCGATGGAAGGGTGTGTTGGAGTCGGGGTAGGATTGAGCCTTTGTACTCTCGAGAGACAATGGTTGAGCCAAGCGCGTTCTTTACCACACTGGGGACACCTCGTTTCAGCAAGAACTAAGTTAATTAATGGATGAAGGGATTAATTATGTTCATAGTTATTTTGTCCTGATTTAAAGACACTGTTAGGACACTCTGGTCCTTAACTTTAACCATTTCTGTTTCTGCAAGAAGTAACTTTTAGCAGCATTAACTGGTCTCAGCCTTAGTTACAACCTCAGAAAGCTTTTATCAAGGGCCAGCTGATTTGATCTGAGCCACTCCCTAAGGAAACAGAAGGGCAGGCTCCGTAACAAGCTCACCTGGCCTGCCCCATATTATTGATGCTAGGATTCGATGCTGAAAGTCAAGTTGGTGGCCACTTGGAAAGGGCACGCTGAGCAAAGAGCAAGTCCCTCAAAGCCAGGTTCAAAGTGCATCCCGTTTACAACCTGTGAGAACTCAACAGGGAAGCAGGGGACAAGTCTTGCCTTTTTGTTTGTTTCACTCTCAAAACATAGCCCATTGTAGGAACTCAATAAAGCAAAGAAGAGCAAATAGAGAGACAGGATGGCGGCAGCGAGTGTGGCCCTTCCTCAAGCACTGACTGGGGAGCCGCGAGAATGCTTTATAAACAGCACGGTGCAGATTCAAGGGAGAAAACTCAGTCTCTGAATGCCGCAATTTTAAGTTCAGTAAAATATTTGGTAGTCTCTTCTGAAAGCATCCATGGAGGATTTTCCTACATGGAACTGGATCCAGTTTATACCACCCAAGTGCTGGGTCCCAACCCTACTTCTCTGACATGAGGGGTCTCTTAGAGGAAGGTTCTATTGAGTATCACACTCTGGGTGGCACGTCAGGGTCACAAGTCACCTGTTCATACTATGTCAGGAATAAACAGAGTTGGAGTCACAGACATCAAGTCCAGGGTGGGACAGTGATTGGCTGGGAGGCAAAAGGGAAATATTTGCTGGCAGCATGAGGCCGTGCCATGCCAAGGGTCCCAATGCCTGACTGCACTCACAGCGTCAATTGATCTTTAAAGAGAAATATGTTGTTATATTTAGGCTTTAGGCAACATGGTTGAGTGGCTAAGAGGACAGATTTCACAGCCAGACTGAGTTCAAATCTTTGCTTTGTTTCCTTCTAGCTCTGAACCTCAAAAAACCTTGCATGGAGCAGGGGTTGCTAACAGCGTGTCCTTGTCAGAGAGTGAAGAAGCCACCGAGGATGGGAACGGGCACTTGCCAAGTGCTCGTTAATGATTTGCTCTCACAACGCCTTTTATTGTGCCCAGGTCTAAGTCTTGAGTCCAAATCCGGTAAGTGGTGACAGGTTCAGTCTCACCACAAGTGATATCTCCTCTCACCTCATATGTCAGTGAGGAAAGAGTGCTTTTCCTCAGTGTAGACATACAACGTGTGGTTACAGTTGGGGTTCGTGGAGTCAAGAGTCAACTGAGGCCTGTTTCTTGAAGAACAGCACACACAGAGGATCTGCGCAGACCTCATGGCCGTTGTGGAGCAGGCAGAGTCGGACTCTAGGGGCATTCTGGAAATAAAATAGCCAATGGATGGAGACAGAATGTGGTATCCTAACCACAGGGGCACGTTAAGAGGCGTCAGTCTTGGTTGCAAGAGACAGAAGCTGTAGGCAGGAAGCTCTTAGTTCTTAGAAAGATGTTGCTTTTAATCTTTAAAGAGAAAATCTGAAGGCTCAACCATCTTGTATTACATAATGCCTTTCGGATTTTGCCCAACTGAGTTGGAAAAATACTCAACTCAAAACCCTCAGAATATCTGTGGATGTCAAATGCTTATAGTTTGCTAAAAAATAAGACATGAAGGATGCAGTCTTTGAAGGAAGTTTTATTAACTCAAGGCCTGCCAGGAGCAAGGCTCCAGCAAGGACTTCTCATATTGTGAGTTACATGGCCAGAGACGGCCTCTGGGAGTTTGGGAAAGAAGGGAGACACAGTAAAAATTAATAGTTAAGCCTTATCTATTCCTTGCAAACTTCCCTAATGAAGCCTTCCACGTGCCAGAAGGGGAAGATGTTTTCTTTCCCTGTCTGATAGACTGTTTTGATATGTGGAGGCGACATCAGGGAATGCCAATCTCCTGACCTCTGACTCTGCAGGGAAAAACACAACTTATTATATGCATTAATTTCATTTTTTAATAGAAGGAAGATCATTGCCAATAATAAATACTTTGTTAAATAAAGAGCAAAGCTATAGAAGTGCATAGGAAATGATGGTGATAATGGTTATAAAGATAAATATTACACAGCCAAAAAAAATCAGGAAACAGGGCAGTGCCTGTGGCTCAAGGAGTAGAGTGCCATTCCCATATACTGCGGGTGGTGGGTTCAAGCCCAGCCCTGGCCAAAACTGCAAAAAAAAAAAAAAAAAAAGAAAGAAAAATCAAGAAATAAGAGTTAAAGTTTAACGATAGGGGAATAGTCAGATGAACTGTGGCATGTCTATATGATAGAAGGCTAGAAAGCTGTTCAAAGCCATTTCATGAAGAAATTTTTATGATGAAACAATTGTTTATGATATAATATCATATGATTATCACACATCATAGCCTGCCACTGAGCTAGAAGGTTGGCTGGACACAGAAGGAGACCATGAGAGGGTAAGAGAAGGAGCATGAAATTGCAGTCATATGTAAATGGATTTACCTCTGAGTGCTGTACCGTGGACAGGTTTATGTTCTCTTTTGTTTTTATTTCTTTAGCTCTACCCTGCCTTGTTCCAAAATCAATTTGAAGCTGTTTACAAAATACATGCAAGATAAAATTAAATTTGAGAAAATGTAAACAGGTGAGGAATGAATATAAGAAAGATAAGATACAGTCAACAGGGCGGCTGGTATGTGAAATGCATTCTAAACACCCAACCTTTTAGATACAGACTGACCAGAAATTCGCCCCTGAGCTTTCCAGTCACCAGATAGGGAGAGGCCTTAGAGGAAATGACTCGTGAGGCCAAAAAGGAGCATTGTCAGGAGAATAACAATCATAAACAGCATTATTCCATTTGAGAGAATAGGAAGGTGCCTTTGGCCTGGTCTTTGTCTAGGAGAACACCGCGGAACTGATGAATGGCACATTCATTGGCCTCTATGACCCATCACGGGCCATGCAACAGCTCCCAGTAACCTCCATTTGAGCTGAGGGCAGAGTGCCACAGGACAAGCACCATTAGCAGCAGCCACCTGTACAGATGGTTGCCAATTACTACTCTCTGTGCTAAGTGACTGACCTACACTTTCTTATCTAACCCTCCCGCTACCCTACAACGTATCATTACCATCCCTTTTAGACCTGGGTACACCTGCAAATGGCAGGACTAGAATTCTGACTTTGCACACCCAGTCATTTTACCACCATGCTCAGTTGCTTCCCAATTCAAAAAATTAAAAATAAAAAAAAGAGTACTTCACCCTACAGTTCAATGGCACAATGCCAAAATGTACTTCAGTAAAAGCAACTCTACAGGGGATCACTCTCTATACTTCTCGGTATTTTCCAAGCTCTGGCCAATGAGTGTGTTCGCTTTTAAATTACTCACCCTTTTGGAGTCCCTGCAGTACCACGTCCACTTGGCTCACTTGATTTTAAATTGGTCTAAGAGGTCATGAGACTCCTCTTTCTATCTACCTGATAGGGGACCTCCCTCAAGAGTCATAGAGTCATCCTAGTAAGTGACTTCTAAGTGATTACTTCGCAAGTCACCTATTCATACTATGTCAGGAATAAACAGAGTTGGAATCACAGGTATGAGATCCAGGGTGGACAGTGATTGGCTGGGAGGCAAAAGGGAAATATTTGCTGATAGCAGGAGGCTGTGCCAGGCCAGGGGTCCCAATGCCCAACTGCACTCACACCTTTAATTCATCTTTAGAGAGAAATATGTTGGGCGGCGCCTGTGGCTCAAAGGAGTAGGGTGCCAGCCCCATATGCCAGAGGTGGCAGGTTCAAACCCAGTCCTGGCCAAAAAATGCAAAAAAAAAAAAAAAAAAAAAAAAAGAGAGAGAGAGAAATATGTTGTTATATTTAGGCTTTAGGCAACATGGTTGAGTGGCCAAGAGGACAGATTTCACAACTAGACTTGAGTTCAAATCTTTGTTTTGTTTCCTTCTAGCTCTGAACCTCAAAAAACCACTGAACCCTCCATGGACCTGGGGATGCTAAACTAACAGTGTGTTCTTGTCAGAGAGTGAAGAAGCCACCAAGAATGGGAACAGGCACATGCCAAGGGAAACTATTTTATGCTGAAGTTTCTATAGTTCAAATTAAGACCAATAAATGAGCTATCTCCATGAGCTGGGCTCTCAAAGTCAATGTCAGGCAACTCTGAACACACAGTTGAGTTCCTCAGCCTCTCTATCTCATCTAACCCTAACTGCTTCTCCTTGAGCCTCTGTTTACTTTTGACCCAATACACAGAGGAGAATATCAAGTCCCAGGAATGTTAAATGATATTAAACTGACTTAAACAACATTTACTAGAACTAATAATGTTGATTAAAAATAAGTGCTCATATATTCATTTTTGGAGAATAAACAATAGCCTTCATCCCTAAGGACAGTTTTACAAAACATGTTAACAGCTATGAAATGCACATAGCCCTTGACCAAGAAATTCCACTTGAGTCGATTATTCTGAGGACTCAAGTATAAATGAGTGCAAAATTCAATAAACCTTGTATTTCCTGTAACATTGTTTATAATTGTACAAGACTGAGCATTCAACGTTTAAAAATACATTGTTCAAATAAATTGGAATCTATCTTTCCAATGAAACAGCATGTATCCATGTACAGGCTATTCTGTAGAACTATCTTTATGGACTTTAAAAATATTTTTGCTTTTTTTTGATATACATAAAATGAGAAAAATGAAGTAACAAAACAATCTGTGTAAAATATCATTTCTTAAGCATTGTAATCTGTTTAAGAAGAAACAAGGCAATTAGTGCGATCACACCTACAGTGCATCTTAGCAGGGTACTGGGGAAACTTATTAAATGTAGAGTATCAATGTCTTTATATAGTGATAAAGAAAATGCCATGAAGGCTATCTGTAACAGTACGATCAAAACATTTCTGAATGTATATGAATCGTGCCCTATGATTGCACCAATGTACAGAATTATGACTCAATAAAATTACAAAAAGAAAAAGTGGTAAAAAAAAAAAT
>CAUYON010056464.1:0-19863 GCA_963573935.1 Arctocebus calabarensis
TTTATTTATTTATTTTTTTTGTAGAGACAGAGTCTCACTTTATCACCCTGGGTAGAGTGCCGTGGCATCACACTGCTCACAGCAACCTCCAGCTCTTGGGCTTAAGCGATTCTCTTGCCTCAGCCTCCCTAGTAGCTGGGACTACAGGCGCCCGCCCCAGCGCCCGGCTATTTTTTTGTTTTGCAGTTCGGGCCGAGGCCGGGCTTGAACCCGCCACCTTCGGTATATGGGGCCGGCGCCCTGCTCGCTGAGCCACAGGAGCCGCCCTGGATCTAATTCTTTCAAGTGTACCTCGCTCTTCAGCAAAGTATAGCATAAAATATTTCTTTTTTTTTTTTTGAGACAGAGCCTCAAGCTGTCAACCTGGATACCTGGATAGAGTACCGTGGCATCACAGCTCACAGCAACCTCCAATTCCTGGGCTCAAGCGAGTCTTCTGCCTCTGCCTCCCAAGCAGCTGGGACTACAGGCACCTGCCACAACGCCTGGCCATTTTTTTTGGTTGCAGCCATCATTGTTGTTTGGCGGGCCTGGGCTGGATTTGAACCCACCAGCTCAAGTGTACATGGCTGGTGCCTTAGCCTGTTGAGCCACAGGCGCCAAGCCAGCATAAAATATTTCTCATAGAAAATCAGCCCTTTCACTGAAAAATTAAAGAGCTGGGATCACATTCTCCTGACTCACTGTGTGTCTGAACAAGAGTAAAGCTGCTGAGACCCCCATCATCCCAGAAGCTCCAGGTAGCCTTCGGTTCTTGTCATCCTGTCTTTTTGAAATAAAGTGTGTATACAGATTGCCAAGGGCCGCTCTTCTAAAACCCCCACTTTGCGTTTATTATCTGATGTCTTCAGTTCCCAACATTTTTGGTCACATAAAATGGGTTATTATTAATGTAATTCCCAAATGGGAAGTGAGTATTACATACTTAATCCAGGTCATTAGTAATTGGCCTGGGTTGTTGGTTACAATGTTTCTCTAAGCTAATTCTCTCTTAGAGGTCAGACCTAACCGAGGGCCTGGATCTAACCTGGGGAAATTACCCTGGCCTATGAGGTGGAACCCTCTGGCTTGCTGGAGTAATGCTTGTGTGGTTAATCAGCTCAATTCTTTTCTGCAAATTCTGGTAGGCCATCATGAGAGTAAAACTCCAATCTTGCCGACT
This sequence comes from Arctocebus calabarensis, assembly GCA_963573935.1. Lineage (NCBI taxonomy): Eukaryota > Metazoa > Chordata > Mammalia > Primates > Lorisidae > Arctocebus > Arctocebus calabarensis. The sequence continues at coordinate 1,163 of CAUYON010056464.1, forward strand.
CTCTATTTTTCAAACAAAACACCATTGTTTGCTGGTGACCTGTTCTCACTGTTTGGAAAGGCACATGGTCTACTTAAATGCAAGCTTATCCTCAGAATTTCTTTCCAAGTCACCAGGGTCCTGTTTCTAAATCTAAAGAAGTTTTATGATGAAACTGCCCCTAGGCAAGCTGGTTAACAGCATAGCACTTTTTCAGAGGTGTTGGTTAGTGTTCTGCTTGACTTTTTTAAATACCAGGCGTGTACTCACTTGCTAATGTTCTGTCAAGATCAGCAATGAAGTCTTCTAGCTCTTTTGTGTCTCCTAATTTGGCTGTGAAACAGGAGAGAGAGAGTTCAGTTTCTATGTCAAAGTCAGTTGATGACCCCATGTTTTCCAGGATTATGAAATTACCACAACTACGAGATGGATTATTTCCATTTTTACATCTATCTCTCTATACCACTCTCAATGTCAGTTCCTGTAAACTTAGAAAGGAATTCTAGAGATGAGCCTCCACGTTTCTTCCCTTTTTAGCTCATCACCTCCCTCTCCCACCACGCTACCTCCCCCTAACCTGGAAGAAGAACCTTCCTTCATTGTCTTATAAGTTGGGGGCAGAGTGAGTAGCAGGAAGAAAAGATAAAGGGTTGTGATTTTTTTGATTGTGTAGGATTTGCACTTCACCGCATGGAACAGACCCCAGGTTCTGTGGCTCCCACCACACTGCCTTCTGACATGTTCTTGCTTGTGCTGCTCCCCAGGGAAACACTGCAGCCCTGAGTCCCTCCAGTATGATATGAATGAAAATCAACTGCTTCTTGGCAAAATGGTACAGGGAAGGCAACGCGAGGCTCCCATGCCCAGAACAGCATCATCCAGTCCCAGTGCTAGCACAAGGAACACATAAGTCCTCATCTTGAATTTTGTTCTCTCTATAGATGGAGATATGGATTTTTTTCTGTCTACTTTATGTTTTTCAGTAGAGTTCATCATTCCTGCCTTTCCTGAAATGCATTATTGAATACTTTTATTAATTAACCCCTGCTGGCTACAAATGGCTCATTGTTCTTAGCTTTTCAAATCAATTTGCCACAAGGGGCCTTTTTCCCTCTTTAATTCCTACCTCTTAAGGATCAGGTAGCAAATCTGGGCACGTTTTAAGCCACTTTCTAGGCTGCTCTGTCTCTGAATTCAATAGATCCATTACAGACTGAGGACTGGATAATGGCAGGATCCCCAGTGGCTGCTAATGTTGCTGTGCTGAAAAGGGAATGTTAAGATGTCTCTTTTGAAAAAGAGAGAAGTCCTGTCTTATTGCCAGAATGAGAAAAGTGATGGAATCGTCATATTTTTAACTATGCTCCATTTTTATTGCACTCTGCAACTATTTTCAGCAAGTATAACTTTTCGTAAGGAGAAAAACTCCTTTTGTTTTCAAAAGGGCCCTTGTCCAGTGTAAGAGAACATTCAGCTCTTTAGCTGGAGACCAGCTCCAAAAAATAAGAAACTGCTCACGCATCTTTGAAATCTTTTTAGGTCTATTAATACCACAGTAGGAACAGGCTGGGGCTGCTATTTTGAATCATGTTGGATCATCACTTTTCTCATAATGATGACCCCATTTAATTGCTAAATTGGTCATCTGAAAGCATTGGTTAATACTTAATGCTACTTTGTGCAAGGGTGAACAGCTGAGTTTTAAATTCTAGAACCAACTGGTCTGGGAGGATGCTCCTAAGAAGCACTGTCATTTAGAGTCTTGATTACACCACAGGAGTACAAATTGGCTCTACAAGTTTCCTCTCACCCCGTTAATTCAGATTTTTCTGCCCTAAATTATCTGATTTTGTTTTCACCCTGACCAAATCCTAAGAAATTACAAATTCCATTCCATGCCCTATTGTACTAAGATATTAGTCTTATCTAACTGTTTTGCATATTTGGGAAAGATTGGTTAGAAGGAGAGATAAGGGATTGAGAAGAGGTGGGGAATAAAACAAAAAGCTCACACTCCAGCTAATAAGCTTACCTTTCCTAGGAGTGACAGTGGAAGTAAGCAGAGCTGGGGTAGAGTCTGTTGGAGAATTCAGTTTTTCATCGCTGAAGCTGAAGCTATTCCTATAAAGTGAATCTGCACCTTTCAGGAAAGAAAGTACTTATTAGAAATAGTACTCATTAGATCAGCAACTCATCATTTATGGAGTAATAACCAACAGTATCAGTCCATTGATAACCAACAGTTTGTCTCCAAAAGAAGCAAAAGTTGCAAAACTATAGTAAAGAAAACAGGTTGATTTCCGGACTTTATATTTATGCCCCATAATGATTTGAGACAGGGGAGAGCGCAAGTGTGTGTCTTCAATTGTGTATACTAAAGGCGTTTGCTTCCCTACAAAAAGAAGGGTGTCATAGAATCAAGGTGACCAGACCATAGGTGCCTATGGACAAGATGTCTCCTGACAGCTAAGCACCAACAGCTTGATTGGTTGGTGGGTATGGAGAAGGGAGCATTCATAGCTCTTCTGCCCTCTTAATCCCCAAAATAACAAACATAAAGTGTTTCATGCGTCAATAATCTTCTTTCCTCAAGAAAGGTTTTCCTAAGAGTTTGCACTCTGGTGATAAGCTAGAAGGTCAAAGATAAAGATTTCTTCTCCTTCAGGTTCATCAATTACAGACACTTGGAGCAACTTTGTGGCTCTCTCTTATACCCCCAAAGACCTGAGTGACAGCAAGATGGGGTCCCTGAAGCAGGGCTGGGAGTCAAGGGAACTGGCTCAGCTACTATGTACACAGGTGCCCTTGAACAACACAATCTCTGGGCCTCAGCTTACCTGTCAATAAAACGGGAAGATGGACTAAATAATCGTTAAAGTCCTTTCCTGCTCTGAAGTTCTAAGATTCTCTAAGTCCTGCCAAAGGAGAGGAAACTAACCCACGGCCAGTCCTGCTATGCAGCTGGCAGAGCAGACAGCGGAAGCAGGATGTGGCCAATGAGGCCCTGAGGAAACAGCCTTCCTGGTTGAATCAAAACATGGGCAGCCAAGGCTGGAGCCCAGGTGAGCCCTTCCAGGCGCTTCAGGTGCGAGAGGACAGCTGAACAATGGGGCTCGGCCAGCCCCTACTGCTCTTTGGGATTTTTTTTCTCATTAAGCCAATTACATTTAGCTCAGGAGGGGATTAAAGCTCTCTTTGGTCCTCTTAACTCTAAATGAACTTTCCTAAATATCAAAAAAATCAGCATTTTCGAGTTCCAAGAGAATTCAGCTTTGTCCTTAAATGCTGCTGTGACATCTCAGGTGCCTTCCCGGGCCTCTTCCCAGCTCCTCTCCTGACCAGGCGGCCCAGCTGCCACCTGATCTTCCTGGCCTACACATGGCTCTTGTCCACTTTTCCAAATATGCCCAGAAGATCCTTGTGACAAATGCTCACACTCTTCCCTTGCTTCAGAGGTCTAGCCCAGCTCACTTAAAAAGACAACCATTTCCGGGTGTCGATAAGCATCTACTGGAATTCAAAACATTGACCCACAATTCCTCCAAAATATATTTCTCAGAATAGTGGTCCTTTGAAAGCAAAAGCGTTGTGATCAACAACATTTCAGAAACACCCAAAAGTCTTGGTCATGCCCATGTCTATTCCCATCTTAAGACTTATAGTTAAAACAAAACAAAATAAAACAAAAACTAGGCTAGCCCTAGATCCCAAGATACTTGACCATGGGGCACTTTTTTATGGCACTCCTGTTATTATTTCTCAGGACACCTGTTTGCTGGGGAACTCAGCTAGGGAAGCCTTCTGCCTGGGTTACCCACTCAGCCACCTCCAGAGGAGAATTCTGGGGCTTCTGAAGGGAAGTTTCCCTCTATACAGGAAAGTGGCAAGGCATCGCTATCTGCCACCATGCAACAGCCAAGGGAGTTATACAAACATAGTCTGAGGAACTTGTGGGGACAAGATGAGGTAAGCTTCAGGGGTAAGAAAACCACCAAGGGTCCTGGGCAGGCAGACCTTGTACCCAGACTCCTGAGCCAGAGGGAAGGGATACAAGACCTCTGGCATATACTCTTTGGCTCTGAAGTTCAGCTGAGAGCTTTGCTCCCATCCCTGGCCCAGATCTCCAGGGCCACCACTGGTCTCTATCTCTCAGAAGCAGCTGGTGCAGAGCAGCAAGTTTCACTCCAGCCCTCACTCCACCTCGCTCTGGCTTTGGACTTCACCTTGACTCTGCCCCAACTCTCCAGCAAGTTTACATGCACATACACTCATCCTTTGAGAAGGGGAAAAAACACCCCTGTATATTCACTTCACAGCAAATAGACCAAACACTGTTGTCTTTTGAGGGAAGGAACAATCTAGATGTGGAAAAGGCTATAGCAAAAGAGGACAGTAAGAAAAAAAGGAATACAGTAAAGATGCAAGAATAGCTCAAGATAATTCAAGTGGTTTGGGGAAACTGTAGAGAAGCAGACACAGATCTGAGATACAACCTCGCCTTCCCTCTGATCCTTAGAGCCTGGCCAACAGGCTAAATGCTTTCTTGATCCAAGTATTTTTCTCAATCTTGGAAAATACATAGACATAGTGGGGGCTGCTACTCCCACTGTGAGGCAGGGAGAGGGGGAAATATGGTAGTTACAAATGTGTATTTATACAGAAATCCACAGAGGCGCAGGCACATCGCCTAGCATATGCTCGCTTCCCCTCTCCCTGCCGTAACCAACCCCCCACACACACACACACGCACACGCCCACACCTGCTCATTACCACACATGATTCCATTCTCTTCCCATGAAGTGCACAGTCTGGGGCAGATCCAATTCCAGGTTCTGAAATGCTCAACCTTCCACCATCAAGAGGAAATGAACCCCTAGCATTCTTGAGCCAAACCTGCCCTTAGCTGAGTTGCTGTCATGATATGGAAAATATAAAAACTCAAGAGCCCAAAGTGCCACTGTCGAGAGTGCAGCAAAACAGTTCATCCAAGCTGTGCAGCCCCGCGCAAGTCATTCTGTTTCTTCCTTGGCAAGAGAATAGTAAGCCAGGCACTCCATGATGCCTGTGGTTTTAATGAGTCTTATTCTAAAGTTGCAGGCATGCCCAGGAGGGAAAAGGTCATCACAGAGACTGAAATGAATCAGGATCCTGGGCCCAGACTTCTTCCTCTTCTTCAACAAAAGCAGCAAAATTCTTAAGAGAAGATTCTCTTCAGAAGCATCATAGAATAAACCTCCCTGCACACAGATACCCCAAAATTTAAACCTCTCTTTACCATATCCCTAAAAGAATTTCTTTCCATGGACCTTTATGAAGAACTGAGAATGAACAAAATCTCATGCAAAAAAAATGAGCTTGATTAAAATGTGAGCAGGGTCTGACTTCCTGTTCTTTTCACTCCCCTAAACTCTATTCCTTACAAAGTAACAGCCACTCGGTCTGATAAACCGTCAGCAATGTGCCACTGGCTGATAGCATATTAATGGATTTCACCCCACCCCGGCATCAGGTGCTGCTATTAATAAGGCCTCAAGGGATTTTTAACAATGATGATTTGGGGAACTTTGGCAAATGGCAAGGCTGAACATTTCAGAGCTCACAACAATTACTTCAATCAGCTCTGAAGTCCCATCTCACAAGCATCTCAAATCCTCCTTAGAAACATCCTAGGCCAAGTCCTCTTAGTGTACTGAAGCGGGGAAGCTCAAATTCTAGGACCACGTTTCCTAAGATACCATCAAAAGAAAGAAAAGCATGTTAAATATAATACAACCATCTCACATTAGGAGCAGTAACAGAGCTTGAGAAACTATCCTGTGAAAACAGAGGCTTATTTAAAGGGTAGGTGTGTTTTTTTAGTTTGGGGAATTGGGAGAAAGGTAATTTACTCCAGAGGAAAGTAAAACCACAGACAGTAAACCTTGCCCAGAGTTCCTGTAAATATAGAAGAATCCCACAGGTTTTAAGCAAGGGAATCATAGTAATTAACAGAAAAAGAAAGCCTTGGACCTATCTCCCTTTGCCACAGTGAATGCCTATTGGGAAGCAGGGCAGGGAGAACTTTCCTCCTTAAAATCTAAATTCTGTCAGCCTCACTAAAGTAGAATAGAGTAAAAAAGAACCTCTTTTCTCTGTTTTTCTACTCTTGTCCCAGCTCCTCTTCTGGGAGTGTTCTATCCCCCCAGACATCTTGCCACAGATCAGACGGAGACCTATCACCTACTAGAATCCCTAACACAGTAACAGGATGTGCTCGGGGCTCCTAACTGGCCTCATCCTCTCACAACTTGATGAGTTCAGGTTCTAGTCTAAGCATCTCCAAAGTCACATCATGCTAGTGCACTAGTCCCCTCAGGGCCCCAAAAGTCCCCTCTCCCAAAGCTAGGCCCCAACCATCTAAACCAGTGGTTCTCAACCTTCCTAATGCTGCAACCCTTTAATACAGTTCCTCATGTTGTGATGATCCCCAACCAAAGCGGCATTAGGAAGGTTGAGAACCACTGACCTAAGCAAAAGTTTCTCATTCCCTAAACTGGTCCTACACGCCCCCAGCACACACAGTAGACTCAAACCTTTTCTATTAAGTAGAAAAACACTTCCCCTCCTTAAAGGAAAAATGCTCGTGAAACCCCAATACAATGGGAGGTGCCCATAGCTCAGTGGGTAGGGCACTGGCCACATACACCGAGGCTGGTGGGTTTGAACCTGGCCCAGGCCTGCTAAAACAACAATGACAACTGCAACAATAACAACAACAAAAAATAGCCAGGCATTGTGACAGGAGCCTGTAGTCCCAACTACTTGGAAGGCTGAGGCAAGAGAATTGCTTAAGCCCAAGAGTCTGAGGTTGCTGTGAGCTGTAATGGCATAGCACTCTACCCAGGGTGACAGCTTGAGACTCTGTCTCAAAACAAAACAAAACAAAACAAAACAATACATCAAAGAGAGAAGTTCACGGCACTTTTCAAAGTTAAGTCAACATTATAAACATCTTCTGAAGTCATCTGGTGGAAAGAAATTAACACATTGATTAAAATTTGGAATACAATGAGTTAAAATTTCATTAAACAAGTGTGAGAAATAGTGGTGTATTTTTATAGTTTTGAAAATACTGAAGATACATTTTCAAGCATAAATTCAATGGAAAGATATTCACAATTTCTAAAACACCTCTGGAAATCAAGTTTGAAAACACTGCCCTAACTCCTAATTCAATGTTCTCTTACTACTGAAGTTACAGTTCCTCCCCCTGAATTGCCTTATGTTACCTGTTGGACCACAAGTCTAAGGGATGAGAACAACCCTATTTTGATCAACTACTACTTGATTCCCACTGCACATGTGAAGTTATATAGCAAGTGTTATTGTGGTCCTTTTCATGTCTTAAGCGGGGAAGAGGAAGGAACACATGTATTTCCTTATTAAATATCTGTTTTTCTTCTAAGTTTTTCAAGTCACTTGTTTCTTTGAGTAGAAGAAAGAATGTCTATTTTTTTCCCCTCTGGATGCAAGCAAGCTAATTTTTTTTGAAAATAAGAAAAAGAAGAGTTCTTTAAAGAACAGGGTTAGTGTTTTGATCTACTTTGAAAGGTTGATGTACCTTCAGACAGGTATAAAAGCCAAAGCAAAAATCAAGGAAACATTGGCTTATCGTTTCATACATAATGTTTCCATGACATACTGGCTCTAATGTATCTGATCTGTGTGATATAGCATGGTATGTGTATTTTAATGTTTTTCTGAAAGCATTAAACAGAGGAAATAGTTTCTTCCTTGTCATGAGCGGTTTTTTTTGTTTTTTTTTTTTTTTGGCTGGGGTTGGGTTTGAACCCACCACCTCCGGCATATGGGGCCAGTGCCCTACTCTTCGAGCCACAGGCGCTGCCCCATGAGCTTTTTAATGTTCCTAATTTCACTATTACATAGCATCCTTTCAATTTTGCAACTAGAAAAACTTTGGCCTATTTGTCATGGAGAGTTTTGACAGGGCTTAGCCTGGGCTCCTCTGACCCTTCCAGATGACCTTCCCCAAACAGACACCTTCAAAAATAACCACCATTGATAAATCGGCACCTGATCTGGGCTTGGTGTGATTCTGGTCTATTCTTGAAGAGCCAAACCCATTCTAGACAACCATCCACAATGATAGAACAAGGCCTTACAGAAAAAAACCATACAGTTTGGCTATTTTATCAGAAAAAATGGAGATGACAATGCCTCCCTTCTAGGACTGTGGTAGAGATCACATAAGATAAAACATTCAAAGAACAGCAAAGGGATCACTCACAGTAAGAGCTAATAGACAGTAGCGGTAATCATAGTAAGGGCTTGGTAAAAGTGAGCTGCTGTTATTATGGTTATCCTGGTGTGTCTCCCTTTTGGTGAGCTACATTTCAGTAGGATCTACATCTCTCAAGCATTCTCTTTCACAGAACAGCAGTGGACAAATGAGTATAACAAATGTCTGTGCTCAATTCTTGGCAGCAATTAAGAAACACATACTATGCTTCCTTAAGAAATTACTATTTAGATACACACAATTCCTGCCAAGACTATTTCTAACCAGTCTTGTGGGGGATGAGCTACTCATCTGAGCCTTCTTTATTCCCTTCCCATTACGTCCCTAACCACCAAACTAAGGGATAGTTTAACAGTTAACAAAAGCAAAAAGCAAAATACCCACATATATCCTAAGAAAAACTATAAACTCTATGCCAAGTATCTACCTCTCAAACTGTTAAGAATCTGTTTCTAGGCTTGGCGCCTGTGGCTCAACGGGCTAAGGCGTCAGCCACGTACACCTGAGCTGGCGGGTTCGAATCCAGCCCGGACCCGCAAAACAACAATGACGGCTGCAACCAAAAAAAATGGCCAGGCATTGTGGCGGGTGCCTGTAGTCCCAGCTACTTGGGAGGCGGAGGCAAGAGACTCGCTCGAGCCCATGAATTGGAGGTTGCTGTGAGCTGTGATGCCACGGCACTCTATCCAGGGGTGACAGCTTGAGGCTCTGTCTCAAAAAAAAAAAAAAAGAATCTGTTTCTAGTGCCTTCCCTTTGAGGCCCCTGAAAACAGAGCCCAGATCTGAAATCCCACCCAGTCCAAATTGCCATCAGCCCTGAATGGGTGATTTCAGACTGTATTCTAGCTGAGTGAGGCTGAGACGTAGAAAGGAGCTGCCACACAACAGCAGTGACAGATTGTTCCAGCTTTCTTTTCCATGGGACAGAGAATTTGTTGAATGAGTAACTTGCTCCATGTCCCAGTAGAAGATGTGTGTGTGTGTGTGTGTGTGGCCACAGTTTTGAGACAAATTTCAAAAATATTAAGACTTCCCTTTGAAATTGAAAATGAGCAGTCTGGTCATTAGAAACAAACTCCAAAATTTCTAAATGGAAAAGTAACAGCATGCTCTTCCATCCCCTTTCACCTGAAAAGCTGTAGCTTGGTCTAACCCTCTGGCAGTGTTGCCAAGGACACTCAACCTGGAACTGGGACTTCTGATTCAAACCCTTCTCCCTTTCCAGGAGGACAGCTAGTGCTCAAGTCTAGAACTGAGTCTTTGCCCAGGAACAAGGAAAGCTCCAGATTTCAAAATAAGAGAATTACAAGGAAAGGCCATTACTTTTACTTCCATAGTGGAGGACAGCAAAGGGAGTGACATTCATGCTTGTAATCTACCTAGGGATTAAAGGCTGAAAAATAACGCAGAAAGAAGAGTTTAAAATTCACTTTGAAAACCAGGATTTGAAAACTGACAATCGTGTAATATTAAAAAGTCACCAAATACTGTTTGACGCCTAAACAGGTATTCATAATCCTTCCAGGACACATTTTAATTTCCAGAAAAAGTGCTCGCTCGCCCTCGCTCTCTTTTTTTTTACAAGGTTATTTAGAACAAAGAGCCCCTCCAAGTCCCCCTTGGGAGAAAGAGCCCCAGAAAGCGCCCCGTGCCCTCCTGCTTTCTAGTTCCCCCTCTAGCCTGGCTGGTGGATGTGGCTGAAGACAGAGGGACGCTTTCTAAAATACTTGAACTCAGCAGTGCCTGAGGTTCTTGCAAAACTGCATGAATGTAGCTAACAAGTCTGAGAGCTCAGGGCCAGAAGAAAGTGCAAGAAGTAATTTCAAATATCTCAAGAACAGCAGCTTATGAAACCTTTCCTGATTTCACAAATACTTCCATGTCCCCACTTTGCCCTGCCTTTCCAGCAGCACTTGTTCCACATCCTCTGCAGAGTTACGCTGAGGGGAAAGGAGCAGAGGAGGGGGAACAGTGGAAAGGCCTGGACGGGGTTCAAGAAGTCGCGTCCAGCTGAGTCGCCACAACCTGCTAATCCCGCCTGCCTCAAGACACAACTGCAGGCGATCCACTGCGTCGAACTTTTGGGCTGGGTTCCTGGAACCCGTCCCTCAGATTACAGATAAGCAAACTGAGACCCAGCACCCTCCCCCCAGGGGGCCACACTTACTCTCCGAGTCGCTGAAGCCGCTGCTGTCGCTGACGCTGGCGCTGCTGCGCCGCTTCATGCGCTCCAGATGCTCCTCATAGTGGAAGTGGCGCTCGTGGAAGGGCGACGCGAAGTCTGCGAGCACTGCGTCAAACTCGCACAGCGCGTCCGAGAGGTCCTCGGCGGCCGCTGCGTCCGAGGCCGGGGCTGAGGACAGGGCCGTAGGTGGGCTCAACTGATCGGGGTCGGAGGTGGCCTTCTCTCCCGGCCCACCATCCTGATGGCTAACGGTCACTGCGCGTTTGCCGAGTGACAGCCACGCAGTGCTGTCCGCTGTCTTTTAATCCTCCTGTCACCTACCCTCCGAAGTGAAGTGCGTTCTATTATCGAACCCATTTCACTAATAAGGAAACTGAGCTCCACCAAGCCCAAGGTCATCCAGCTCATCGACACAAACTCTGTCCCACGCGCTGGCGGGTACCACGCTTGTCCCCTCCCCCCCCGGGCGCGCGCGAACCCGGTGGGGCAGGAAGACTGAGTCAAAGTGTGCCCGTTACGTGTCACCCAGCCCGGTGGTGGTGGGAGGCTGAACCCCCCAGCGTCCCGAGATCGATCGGGGGCAAAACGCCATCGGCGAGGGTGGAAAGGAACGGCCCGAGACCCCGCTTCTCTCACCCTCCACCTTTAGTGTCCAGACTTTCGGGGACCCAAGGACCCCGCACTCACCTGCGGCCGCGGCGGCCGCGGGGCAGGCCTGCGCGGCAGGCGGCTTCATGAGGCTGCGGGGCTCTGGCCGGCGCGTGCCCGAGGGTCCAGCGATTGCGGCCTCGGACGCAGGTGCGCTCGCGCTCTGCTCCGGAGCTCCGGGACTCGCCCTCCCGCGCGCCCCGCCCGTCTCTACCCTGCGCCCCGCTGTCCCTCCGCCGAGCGGATCTCAGTCCACACCGTCCGCACGCCCACTCCACCGCCGGTTCCGGCCGCCGCCACCCCGCGGTCTTATAGCCCAGGGCGGGGGCGGGGCGGAGGCGGGGCCGGGGCGGGGCCGCGGGAGCCCGGGCCACGGGGTTTGTCCCCTCCGCCCTCCGAGAACGCCCCTGTCCTCAAGGCCCCGCCTTCGCCACGCGCCAGCCCGCGAACAGCAGTGACGAGGAGTCCCTGGAGTCCGAGTTACAACCCCAAATATTTACCCGCTCTTCCCGCGCTCCCTGACAACTCGACCCACGGAAGCTCTCTGGCGTCACCAGACTTGTAAAGTTTACTCTTCGGCTGGAGCCTGGCGACTTGCAGCCTGAACCTCCGCGAGCCAGTTTCCTCATCTGAGAAATGCCTGTGGAAATGCACAGCGTAGGGGGCCCCGCCGGGTACGGGGGACCGGGAAGGTCCCCACCCAGTTTCCCGGAGGGGACTGACAACACTGTGGGCGGGCGGAGTGGAGAGGGTGGGGGCGAGGCGGAAAGAAGTAGATAAAGTCCTTATTGGTTTCCATCCTGGAGGGCGGGGGCCTGAACTACGGTCCTGGGCGTTCCCGCCAGCCCCGACTTTATACAGGAGCTGGTTTATAGACGAAGAAATGGCTGTGTAGGTGCAGCGCGAACCCAGCGCCTTGCAGTGACCACATTAACGCTCCAGCCCGCCCAGCGGCCTGGCGGCGGACCCAGGAGTGGGGAGTGAGTGCCGTTTGGGTGAACGCCCCCAAAGTGTGCTGACCTATGCGATAGCCACTGGCCACAGAGGGCCCTTTAAATGTAAAGCAATTACAATGAAATAAAGTCAAACATTAAGTCCTGTAGTCACTTTAAACACATTCCAAGTGCTTGATAACCTTCGTTCATCTCAGAAAGCCCTGTTGAACAGCCCTCCGGGGTCTCGGGCCCACAGACTGACCTCAGAGGAAAACAGTCATCTTACCCCGGTTATCCAGGTGGCAGGACCAGCCTTCCACCATTTCCAACCCACCTAACCCCAACTCCAGTTACTCCTTTTTGCAGGTAGGAAACTGAGGCACAGATAAGTTAAGCGGTTTACCAGTCACTTAGCGGTAAAAAGGCAGATCTGTCTGGTTTCAGAGCCGCTTTCATATTTACCACACCCTCCCTGGGAACTGAGCAGCTAGGAGGAGGCTGCTCGTGAGAATAAGAAAGTGGATATCTCAGGTCCTTGAAACAACAAGGGCAAGGCAACTGCATCGTTCATTTTACCTTTTTCTCCCCCCACCCTTTTTTATGCCCCTTTAATTTCTTTATCTTTATCCCCCGTCCTTCCCTCCCTTATGCTCTTCGACTGCCCGTGGCACCCACTGGTGATACCCAAAGCTAAGAGGAGCTGCGACCAAACAGCTACCTTCCAAATGCAGCTCGCCCTCCTTGGCCAGAGCTGGGATACAGAGTAGCGATCAGGAGAGCTGTTACAGGATGGCCCAAAGTCCCTGTCAGCTAAAGAATCAGTCAAGCTCATCTTCAAAAGAACCTGCAAACACAGCCCCACTTTTTGGCAGCATGATAATTTACTGAGAATGTGACAACCAGAGACCTTGTCTCTATCCAGGAGAGGTTGGCTGGTGTCAACACCACCACATTGTAAGGGAACCTACTCAGACACTGGGGAGATGGCTGGGCAAGGGGCCCCAAACTCCAAGTGTCAATTTCTCTGTTATGGGTGTCACTGTGACTACAGAGGACTAGTGTCCTATCTCTTTCCTAATTACAAACATTGTAATATACAGGAAAATATATAAAATTGGAAATTACACTCTACCCACATGTTAACTTTTTATTGTTTGTTTCAGACAATTTTTGAGAAACAACTTTATACAATAAAGCACGTAAATCTTGAGTGCACAGTTTGATAAATCTTTCCCTATGTACACACCTGTTCAATTACCACCCAGATGAAGATACAGTGAATTATCATCACCCTGGAAGGGTCCCTGTGCCATTTTCAAGTTAGTAACATCCCATAATGGCTCAGCGCCAGCCACATACACCAAGGGTGGTGGGTTCGAATCTGGCCTGGGCCAACTAAACCACAATTACAACTATAACCAAAAAAAAAAAAAAAATAGCCAGGTGTTGTGGTGGGCGCCTATAGTCCCAGTTACTCGTGAGACTAAGGCAAGAAAATCGCTTAAGCTCAAAAGTTTGAAGTTGTTGTGAACTGTGAGGCCACGCCACTCTACTGAGGGTGACATAGTGAGACTCTGTCTCAAAAAAATAAAAAATAAAATCCCATAAGTGACCTTTATTTTGAATTCTGTCACCAGGAATTGGTTTTGCCTATTCTAGAACTCCTTAAACAATATTCTGTATGTATTCGCTTCTGCTTGGCTTCTTTTGCTTAACGTAATCTCCATGAGATTTATCCACATTATTGTAGCATTATTCCATTCCCCAGAGGGTGGACATTTGAATTGTTATTTTGTTGTTGCTGCTGTAAATAGCATTGCAATGAATATTATTGCACCTGTATCCTTGTGTATATAATTAATTACGAGTCTCTAGGGTATGTATCTAGGAGTAGAATAACCACATTGGCTTGACTACCTCCAATTATTGACTAATTTCAATAAAGCTGCTATGAACATCCTTGTACATTTTCTTTTGGTGCACATACATACGCACTTGAGTTTGTTATCTAGAGGTGGAAGTTCGAAATCACAGGATAGATGGGCGGTGCCTGTGGCTCAGCAAGTAGGGTGCCGGCCCCATATACCGAAGGTGGTGGGTTCAAACCCAGCCTTGGCTGAACTGCAAAACAGAAAAATAGCTGGGTGTTGTGGCAGGCACCTGTAGTCCCAGCTGCTCGGGAGGCGAAGGCAAGAGAATTGCCTAAGCCTAGGAGTTGGAGGTTGCTGTGAGCAGTGTGACGCCACGACACTCTACCAAGGGCAATAAAGTGAGACTGTCTCTACAGAAAAAAAAAAAGAAGAAGAAGAAGAAGAAATCACAGGATAGGCTTATATTTAGCTTTCAAAAATACTGCCAAACAGCTTTCCAAAGTTGGGGGATGAATATACTCTCCATCAGCAAAGTCTAAGAGTTCTGGTTGCTCTATGTTTGTGTCAACATATGATATATTAGACTTATTAATAGTAGCTATCCTGGTGAGTGTGTACTGATATCTTACCAGGGTTTTCTTCTTCTTGTCCCCCACAATTTACATTGAATTTACATTTCCCTAATAAGTAATTCAATTACCACCTTTTAATATGTTTCAAATATTTCTGAATATGAGAAATAGGACAATACAGTCTTAAAAAGTTGATTTCATGGAAGTAGAGAGTAGTAAAATTGCAATCCCCTTGGTCACACCCTTTCCCATTCCAGTCCCCTTCCTCCCAGAGACAACCACGACCATGAATTTGCTAAGTACTCTCCCAGTCCATCTTTTTATACCTAAGCTACATTTATGTTTCCATAAAAAACTTATAGTATTTCTGTGTGTGGTTTTCAAATTTGCATAATTGCTTTCATGCTGCAACCTGCTGTTTTCATTCAATATTGTTTTCGCACATGTTGACACACACACATACATGTAGTTTATTAATTCTACCCACCAAATAGAAGTCCATTGAATGACTACAGCACAATTTATTTATCCACCTCCAGTTGATTGGCGCTTGGGCTGTTTTCAGTCTTCTTATGTCACAAACTGCTACAGTTAACATCCTTGCACATATCTCTTATTGCACAATGAGAGTCCATGTCTGTGTTTACCTTGATTCCTCCCTTATAATCAGACAAAAGGCAATGGTTAAACTCTTAGTCCCTTGAGCTTTTAGTCTGGTTTCCATTTTTGGTCCCAGGGCCTGCTATGGTTCCCAGACACCTGATTATAGTGTCAGAGACGAGTGACCTTACTGTTCAGGTGTGACTTTGTTCCTCACTAAGAAAGAGGAAGGAGCTGTGTCTTTCACCAGACCTGAGACTAAACTATTTCCCTTAATTTTCATTCATAATTGACACACAACTCTACATATTTGATGTTTCAACACATGTATATATTGTATATTGATCAAGTCAGAGTGATTACCACATCCATCACTTTAAACCTTTATCATTTCTTTATAATTACAACATTGGATATCCACTAGCTATCATGATAATGTTGTTATTTGCTGTAGTCTCCATGCCATGTAACAAAACATCAGAACGTACTCTTCGGTCTAACTGTAACTTCACCTGCTGACCAATCTCTCCCTTCCTTCCCCCACTCCCTACTCTTCCTACCTTCTGATGACCACTATTCTTCTCTCTACTTCTGTGAAATCAACTTTTTTAGACTCCATGCAAATGAGATCATGTGGTGTTTGTCTTTCTGGGCCTGGCCCTGAGCCTAAATTAACCATCACATCCTTACAGTGAGATTTATACACATCCCAAGTTCCAGAAGGTCATTCAGTCACATGGATCTTATTCCAGAAAAAGACCTGAGGTACTCTTTGATTTGAAACAGGACAACCACAGTTTCTTCTGTTTTTAAAGACTAGCTTTTTATCCTAGTTGGCATCTGTCATCCATTTGTACTGCTATAACTAAAACCACAGGCTGGCTAATTTATAGAACAGAAAAATTTGTTTCTTGCAGTTCTGGAGGCTAGGAAGTCCAAGATCAAGGTGCTGGCATTCAGTGCCTGGTGAGGGCCTTTTTGCTGCGTCCTCACAAGACAGAAAGGAATGAGCCCACTCATCCCCTAAAAGCCCACCTCTAAATACTATATCATATTGGCGGTTACGTTTCAACATATGAATTTTGGAGGACACAGTCACATGATAGCAGTTTTTCTTCACCTGGGGAACTGTTGACCACTCTCTGCTTAAAACTTGTCCTGAGGATCCAGCTAGCTCACTGACTTGTCACTTCTTGGGCCCCTGCTGACTTCTCCTTCTCTATGTGATCATTAAACTCAGTGGTTTCCTATAGGTTTCTCCTTGAGCTGTTTGTTCTTCTCACTGTGTGCTCTCTCCAAGCCATCTTATCCCCTCTCAAAATTGTAACTAACATTCAAGGGCTTTCAAATCTTTATTCTCAGACCTTATTTTTCCCCTCAAGTCTTATATCCAGTCACTGATAGGACTTATGAACTTAATGTTCCCTTTAGAAACCTTGTGGAAGAAACTTCTAGTTGTTGCCTAATATCATATCTCACTTTCCTGCTTTGTAATAAATAGCTGGACACATGCATTCCTGAAATAAAGACTATATTCCCCTCAAGACTAATTGTGTTTTGCAATTAAGAGTGGTGATGTGACTAAATTGGGGGCAACTGGGTGTAAGCAGAGACGTCCCATGAAGTCTCTGGAATGTTCCCTGAAGGAAGAGAGGCAGGCCCCCTCACCTTGCTTCTTGCTGCTTCCTGAGAGGCAGGTATGAAGCTGGATTTCACATCAGAGAGTAGAAGCTGCTTACTGTGGATGGCAACAAAATGAAGGATCCTTGGTCCCTGATGTCATGGAACTGCTATGCCAACCAATCCTGGACTACCAACACCTACATACGTGAGGAATAACATAAACCGTCATCTTGTGTAAGCCACTGTAAGCCAGTTTTTTGAGGGTTTCTGATCCTTAAGTTGAAACTAACCCTCTTACATGATACCTCAATAATCTCATCTGGAATCTCTCAAATCTTGACTTGTACGTTTCATAGAAAGTCATCTCCTTATCACTTCAGCAAATCTGAGTCCTGTTTCAGTGACTGTATTGGTTTGCTGCAGCTCCCATACAAGCATCACAAACTGGGTGGCTTAAAATGATAGAAATGTATTCTCTTACGGACTTCCAGAGGCCAGAGGTTTGCAATTGAGATATTGAAGGCCCTAAGAGAGACTCTTCTCCGCGCCTCCCTCTTAGCTTCTGCTGGTTGCTGGCAATCCTTGCCATTCTTTGGTCTGTGGAAACGTCACCCTGATCTCTGCTTCCATCATCACATAGTGTTCCCACTGTGTGTCCTGATCTGTGTCTCTTCTTTTCCTATTGGGACACCAGTCATATTATATCAGGCCAATCTTAATTCAATATAACTTCATCCTGGCTTGATTACACCTGCAATGAGCCTATTTCCAAGTAAGATCACATTCACAGATACTGGAGGTTAGGATCTGAACACATCTTTTGGGGAGGACACATTTTAATCCATGACAGTGACAAAAGTCTACGGTAACCAAAGTCATATTAAAGAAGCATAAAGTTATACCACCTACTCTCAAGACTTACTATAAAGTTACAATAATTAAAACAGTGTGGCATTTGTTGAGGATAAGCAAATGGACCAATGACACAGAATAGATTCCAAAAATAGAGATACATATATTTGGTTAATTGATTTATGCGAAAGGCATCAGTGCAATTCAATGAGGAAAGAAAAGTTTTTTCAACAGTGGAGCTGGAATAATCTGAATATCTCTATGGAAAAATTTTA
Source organism: Arctocebus calabarensis (assembly GCA_963573935.1). Classification (NCBI taxonomy): domain Eukaryota; kingdom Metazoa; phylum Chordata; class Mammalia; order Primates; family Lorisidae; genus Arctocebus; species Arctocebus calabarensis. The sequence continues at coordinate 19,003 of CAUYON010056464.1, forward strand.
CTATAATGTCTACCACACAGCCCACACAAAAATTAATTTGAAATAGACTATAGGCCTAAATATAACGACTAAAACTATAAACCTTTTTAATTTAAAATTAATGTGATGGTACTAACAATTTGGTTATAATGTATTTGTTAGGAAGAGTCCCTGTTGCAGTGTCCCACATCCAGGAAGTGTGCCATATACCCTTACCTTATGTCCACTAAGTGGGAGCACATCACCCTCCCTCCCTCCTCTCCGCTCCCCATTCCCTCCATCTTGAACTGAATTGAGTTTTTCTATTATGTGTGTATGTATTAGATCATCTACTGGCTTCATATTAGTATTGAGCGCATTGGATACTTGCTTTTCCATTCTTGTGATACTTTACTAAGTAGAATGTGTTTCAACTCCATCTAGATTAATACAAAAGGTGTGAAGTCTCCATCATTTTATGGCTGAATAGTATTCCATGGTGTACATAAACCACAGTTTATTGATCCATTCCTGGGTCGATGAGCATCTAGGTTGTTTCTACATCTTGGCTCTTGTGAACTGAGCTGTGATGAACAATCTAGTGCAAATGTAAAACTATAAAATTTTCAGAAGAATGTCTCAGCGCCTGTGGCTCAACAGGCTAAGGCACCAGCCATGTGCAACTGAGCTGTTGGGTTCAAATCCAGGCCGGACCCGCCAAACAACAATGACAGCTGCAACCAAAAAATGGCTGGGCGTTGTGGCGGGCGCCTGTAGTCCCAGCTACTTGGGAGGCAGAGGCAAGAGACTCGTTTGAGCCCAGGAATTGGAGGTTGCTGTGAGCTGTGATGCCACAGCACTCTATCCAGGGTGACAGCTTGAGGCTCTGTCTCAAAAAAAAAA